>JALIZH010015179.1:50000-202205 GCA_030522465.1 Rhipicephalus appendiculatus
TCGTAGCGCGCGGAGCTGCTACGTCTGCTCTTGTTTTCGCCGTCGTTCTGGCGAGTGATCCAGCAAGCACTTCACGACGGTTCGACGGCGCGTACGACTAGCGGAGAGAAAATCGTCGCTCTTTTTCTGAGTGTTAAATGCGCAAACACACGCAATATTTAGCTCAATCGTTGTTTTGCACTCGCTAGTTGCACCTGGTTGCACAGCAAACTGCAAGGGAGTCGGGTTTTGTACTACCCAATACTGCTCCGACAGGTGGCGCTACGTGTCTGCGAAACTCCAGTCTGACGTCTGTAGCCGAGCTGCGTCATGGGAAAGCGAAGGTAATGCTGACAAACTTCAGCCATGAATACAGGCATCTCAACATTGGTATGACGGTCACTTACATGGCAGAATTCATGGGCGCCAGCACTTCTTTCGCCCTCTTCAATGCTACCGAATCTACTTCGACAATTCGAGGTCCGCAACCAGATTTCGACGTCAACCTGAATCTTCCGAAGCAGGACCAGCTCAAAGCCCTCCTCCTGCAATTCAAGGACTGCTTTTCGTCGTCTTCAAAAATTTGAGAAACATCAGTCGCGAAACATCGCATCATAATTGCAGTGGGAAATAGAATGGAAATGTATGCTGCTCAAGGTCATCTTAGAAGTTTGAGATTCGTACCTCCTCTGCAATGAACACTTTTCTTAAACGCCTACCTCATATCGGAAGCGCACGCCACTAGAGAACAGCAGTTCGGCCTTGCGAAGCGATGTGCCTCATGCAGCTGCCGTCCGGATGAGTTTTAAAGTGCGGATGCCTCCAATATTGCGTTCTCGACGATTTGTGGCAGCACAGTGCTGTTCACTGTCCATTCGTCGCTGGATGACGCAAGTAAAAGCCGTATTTTCTCGGTCCGAAAGCTCCGCCAACGACAGCGGCTCAGCCTTTCCGTGGTCTCTCCTTATGGAGACGCTAGCAGACGATTCCGCGACGGTGCCGAAAAAAAATGGCGGATTCGCCCAGTGTGGCCAAAACACTAAGCATTATGAATATCCCCTATTTTAATTTCGCCCCGTGTGGCGTCCCGTGTGTTTCACTCAACGCAGCCTGCGTTTGACCCAATTTTCAAACTCTGCTGATCCTCCGATCACGAGAGCAGCCTACCCAATGCAGCTTGGGGACCCAAGGTCCTGGGTGCCCGATTCTCAAGCTCCCTATTAACTTCAGAGTACCAGTACCTACAAACCAAGCCAGCCGACGCCAAAGAGACGACTTGCAGACGACGCGACGCAGATGAAGACGCCTTGAGGAACTTTAGACTTTCCTATTGGCTATTTCCAACACGCCCGCTCCACATCAGGAACCGTTCCTGCGCCTTAGTTCAGGGAGTGGTCGTCGTGCGACGCCAACTAAAGGGTACGACTGCTTGCGTCACACGCGCGTCTAAACGCGTCCGCGTAGAAATGCGATAAACCCGCCGTCCCTATCCTATATTATGCGTCTGTCAAATTTGTTCCATCGTGTACCTTCCTTTGGACCTACAAGCAATACCGCTGCCGCCTTACAGCGCTCGTGGGGCGCATCTTCAAGCGGCGCTGCAACACAGGGAGGGATGGCACAGGAGAAGAAGGTACGTCAGGCGCGCCTCGTGACCTTGAGCACATTTTTATTGCGATAGGAATTATATGGACAGTCTCGACGGGTTTTTGCCGTCGCCGTTGCCGTCGCCGTCATGTCGCGTATGAAGTCCAAATTGATAAGAAGCCCCCTGCGCATCGTACGTTCTACCGTTGGGTAATAGCGGGCGAGCGGGAGCGGTGAACGCGGCTGAAGCGGCGATCAAACGAGCCGGCATCTCCGTCGCTCCGAGGCGCATGCGATAAGATCCCCCCCAACTGTTCAACCGGCCCCGCCCGTCGTTCGCTAGCGTGAAAAGACGCGAGGGGGGGGGGGGTCCCTCGAGCGACCTTCGATTTTACGACCGCGGTCGTCGCGGGCGCGCGCGTTATCTCCCCATCTCGGCAGCCGACAGCGGGCGGCCGGTGTACCCTTCTACGTGCTGCGCTCTCAACGCGAAGAGAATTCTCTTAAACAAGCGTTTTCTAGAGTTGCGTGAGATCGGATCCAAAACACTTAGCTGCCAGCCTCACTTCATATAATATTACAATTTGTTGCTATCGCATTCATTGCTTCACCCTTGCGGTGAAACTGTGACTTTTTTTCTTCGAACGCGCGGCTTTTCAGTGCATCGCGCGCACGCGCGTGGACACGTGGCGGCCGCAGTAACTCCCGAGCGAGCCATGCTGAAATCAGTCAATGGCATGGAATTTCAGTCTATGACGCAATGATTTTTCTCTATATAGCATCATTTGTCGAGAGAAGAGAAAGCGATTGAGAGTTTATTGGAAATTCCAGGCCGCGTGCGGCGCTATAATATTTCGCTCGCGTGTTTTCGGGAGCCTCGAGTACCGATCGGCAGCGTTTTCTGACCATGCTCAAAAAGTGTTGCAGGGCCCCTCTAACGGGTAACTACGGCAATTTTTTGAGGTAATGGATCTCAATAAAATCCGCTGGGCACGTTCCTTCCCATGTTTCCGTCATATATTTCAAAATACAGGCTGGAGAGACGCGCATATTCCTTACAAATGAATTTTATTGATTGCCCTGACTTTCCCACCTGGCTTCCCACAATTATTGGCAACATTGTGCGTGTGATGTCATTGAGGACAAAGCGACGGAAGTGACGGAACCGAGGTGCCATTAAAGCGTCTGCTGTTCACAAGGCAACAATCGTGTGTGTTCGGCCGGCGGTTCGTTATTTGGGCGTGCGAATTTCAATTCCTTGTGGGTGGCAAGCGGTGTTGCGTCGTGGGCTGTGCACGCTTCGTGCGAAGCGTAGCTCGCATTTGGCTTATATTAAATTCCATCGACCCTACCGACGCAATGTGAAACGCCACTATCCGCATACTTGCATTATACCCATAGCAATATTAAACAGCTTTAGTTTGTTCGCTAACTTCCTAGTTTGTGAACAAACTAGAAGCCACCAACTTCAGCCGCCTGGGCAGGTGGTACCATCTAGCGGTGGAATCGGCAACCAGAAGAACGCATCACTAAGCAGGGTGCGTTCTACTTCCATCGAAGAAGAATGGCGATTTTTGTTTGCCTCTAAATGTGTCCGAATCGCAGCTGCCATTGTCCCACACCTCCGAGGAGCTTGCGCACGTGGTACGGTGAGTGATAGACATGGTACGGCTGTTGCGGCGTGGTTACCTTCCCGCTGAGCGACTGCTCTTCATCGCTTTCGCAGCTTTCACACTACAAACGGAGACGTGCCACCTAACAACACCACGCCTCTCAGAGAGCCACCGTGACAGCCAACATGGTGATCACGATGGTTCCAAGACGCTGCCCCACGGATCCGAACGGAACTAAACAAACTATTGCCTAATCTGATATCCGTCCTATAGGCACCACCTAAAGGGTACTCACTCCCATGGACGCAAAGCGGGCGCAAAGGCTAGCCGACGAGAGAGAGTAGGAAATGAACGAGAGGAGAGTGTTGTGAGTGGCTGGATTGGGTGCATCTGACTGGCATTGAAAAAAAATTGGCCGTGTATCTGCGTGCTTCGCTGCAAATGTCATCGAAAGACGATAGTCTTCTGTCGGTCGTAATATACGAGTCCTGGTCTCATCCGCGGCCACCTGTGATGCTGTTCTCGACCATTTCCGTCCTGGCATGACCAAGCGTCTTCTCGCCGCAAGCGCGGTGTTTTCGGCACCGTGTAAAAAGCTGAGAAGTCGCGCAGAGCGACCACGAAAAGAGATTCTCTTGTTTGCAGCGACAAGGGCAGACTGCGCCAGCTATCGCGCGTCGGATGAAACACGCGGCACTTCGCGCGACCTCGGAGATAGACGACGGCTCTTCGCTTTTGCGAGGCAGCCCGCATTTTCAGCGCAGCCTAAGAAACACTAGGGATTTTTAGAATGAAGTATCTATGTATTTTCTATAAAAGAACACACCACTTAACACTTCCGTATTGTTGTTGCGCCTCAGATATGCGTAATATATGCTTTTTGATCGACAATGTTCACAAGTATGCACGAAAACGACTGTTCAAGTTGGCTGGGCGTTCAGAAAGTAGTCAAACTTTGGCCGAGTAGCTGAATCGGGTTACGGACAGACAGACAGACAGACCAAAATTTGTGCGTTGAAGACAACGGCAAGTATCCCAAGAAAGACTATCGTCATTAAAAATACACGAAGCTCGGCAGCTTCCAGAGTGCTGCGAGATACTGCTGAGAGGGAGTATATGTGTCAACGGCGCCTGTGACAATGCTCGCAATCAAGCCATTCTGAGTGCCTTGTAGACAAAGCACTAGCTTTGTTCCATACAATTTTATGAGGCCTATAGTAATCCCACGTACGGTATGCATACTCTAAAGAGCACTCTGTGAGCAAAGCCGTATCATCTACGCAGCCCAGTTGTAAAGCGTTACACATGCTCGCCATATAGGTAGTTATACATTTTCGTTTGCTTAACGTACGTACGGATGTAATTTTTACGATTGGCTTTCTTAAATAAATGGACCCCGACTAAGCAGCGTTTCATTGTGCAGTGTGGCAATTTTACTGCCTTAGGGCATAGTAAGACCTATATACCCGGTTTAACGGGGTATATAAATGCTAGGAGGCAGATGCACGCTTCAAAATGTTTCTAGCTATTGTTAGCACCTGGCGAAAGCATAAAGCTGTAGTTTGACAAGAGCACGTGTAAGAGAGTTTCGGTGGAGATACTACGCTATAGCAACCGGCGCTGATAGACATCCTGTCGCCTTAATGAGCGCCCCAAATAAAGCGTCTGCGTGCGAGGTAATGAAGAGACTGCGTGCTGGGCCTCGACTTTAGCAGTGGTAAGATGAAGCAGAACCGAGCGCTACTTCCGCTTCCTCTTCGACTTCTGACTCTTGCTCTTTTTGTGGCCTCCGTGGTTGGCGATCACGTTGGTACTCGCATGGACCTCAGCCGACGATGGTGACATCACTGCTGACTGCGGTGCTGTTGCCAATTTCTTCTGCTCGCCAGTATCTTCGGCTGGCGCGCTAGTTCCACTTGAGGTGGCAATCCCAGAGAACGGGTCGTTCGATGGACTCAGGACCGTCGAGGTTGGAGACACAACAGAGGAGGAGCTGGCACCTGTGCACACCGTCGGAGCAGCAGCGGCGGCCGCGGCGGTCGCGCCTTCTTCGTGGGGCCGTTCCTCGGTCTTGACGAACGAGCGGCACACGTCAGGCAAAATGCCCGCTTGAAAGAGACTCTTGGCAATAGCTGAGCCGAGTAGCAGACTGAAGAGGCTCAGCAACATGCACGTGGTGCGGAACGGGAACTGCTGTCCCCGTTCGGCGTCATAAGAGGGCAGATGAATGAACGCAGGCAGTAGGATCACGGGCTCTCCACACAACGCCCGCGATAGGAGGCCGACTACGAAGCCTGCAGCGCGAAAACGAAGAAGGATGTCAGAGGGAAAAACAGCGCAAAATTCTTACAGGACACACAAGATGAAGAAGGCACGACAACAGCGCTGACTTACAACTGATTTATTTTTCGACATGTGGGCTCATATATACCTTGACAGTCATAAAATAGAAAGAAAAATAACATGATTTTGTGCCCCTATCTCTCGTCGAAATGCATCACCACTGAAGAAGGATGGTCGTTGCGTGATCGCACAGAATAATAACACGACGGGCGAACTCGTTATAACATAACGAGGTGTGGGTTCGAGCTAGTTGGTACTCCATGATGAACTACTGGACGAAGGACAAAACAGACACGGACAAACGCACACTTCAAATTGAATTTATTATCAAGGTGAGAGGTGTCAATATATGTGTGTGCAAGAACTAAAACCAATGGTGCCGGTGCGCAGTGTGCCAGCGCGCGTCAAATAATCACTCCCCCAGATGTAGTGTCCCTTCCAAAAAGGCCATTTCCTTCTCTGTCAACGAAACTGAGGTCATACTCATGCAACGGCTGCCCTCACGTTTCATTTGGGCTGCCCCCACTATGTCAGGCGTGCGCTGATCCGCGTCATGGAAAACATCAATTTCAGAGCATTTCAAGTCGCCATTTGTAATATTCTTTAGTGCTAGGACTGATAAAGAAGGGGTGCTTTTTCGAGTAATTCTGTCCGAACGGAGGACTTGGCAGAAATCTGTTTCGCGGTTTTTGTAGTCTAACTTGAAGGTATTGAAAGTGGAAGACCCGTTCGGTACCAGGAATTCCGAACAAGTGGTTGAATTTTCGTTACAGCCCAGTCGAAAATTCCAACAGCCTGACGGTCTAAGGGAATACGTAATTTGGGCCTGCATGTAACTGGTCTGATTGTAACTGGGCTGATTGTAACTGGGCTGATTGTAACTGGGCTGACTGTAACTGGTCTGACTGTAACTGGGCTGATTGTAACTGGTCTGACTGTAACTGGTCTGACTGTAACTGGTCTGCATGTGACTGGTCCGCGTACTGGAGACTCGGCCAGGCCCGCTCATTAAGCAGTTTTTATGCAAGCCTGCGCAAATTTAGCAGCAGTGACAGCCCAATGTCACCAGTTTCTGCGCTTTATGTGACCGCGCAAAGGTTGCATGTGTAAAAGAGCCAGAAATTTGCCTTTGCACGTTGCTGCAATTCTATGCGCAGACGGCTATTTCATGGTAGGGGGGCATCTCATGCTACTGATCGAGAAACAATGTGTGTCAGTGCTTTGCTCGAGTGCCTTTAACTGCAGATGCACGAACTGCATACCACAGACGACAGAATGGCACAAGCTGCAATCGCACTGCTTTGCCCAATGGCTCCCTCACAAAGCAAAAAACGTAAGGCATTATAACAGCCAAAACCACCATCGCTGTAATGTGACTTCAGAGTGGGATAATCACATTGGAAGAAAAAAAAATCGAGTGATACTTCAGGTGTGTGATCATTATGCAAACAAACATGATTGGTTATGCCACCATATTAATGAGATGACCCAAAGGTGACCCTTAGGAACTATGCAAAAAAATATGCAATACAAACTATTCTAGATTTTCATCCAATACCCTCTTGATTGAGCATGCAATGCTGCAGGTAAAAGCACAACTACACACCACAAAACACAACGGCAATGCTGATGTAATGTTTAAATAGCAATGAGAAGTGACAAAGCAACAATTCAAAGAGTAATGCATATGGTGTTGGCTACTTCTGTTTATATACACCCACAGACTTTATTCATTTTTACTCAGTAGTAAACTTAATAGCTGCAGTGATGCTACCTTCGAGCTTCATTTAGAGAAGACTCTCTTAAACTAACCGTTCTTAGTAAAATTATTTTGAAATGGCACACTTCTTTATTAAGTGCTCTTTCGGTGAACATCAGCCAGCTTCTGGGCCAGGTATGCACATTCTTCAGCCGTCTGGTGGCGTATCCCAATGTTGCGTCAACAGAGCTGCGAAGAGAAGAGCACAGTGTTACACACAGACATTATAAACACAAGTATAACAGAATTGAACAATCCTGCCAGCGTTTAAAACAAAAGTCTCAACAATAACAAGACGCATCCTGCTATCATGTTTGACTAGCAACGAAACTGCTACATTGCATGTGGGTGCAATCAAACCACATGAACAAGGAATGGTTTGAAATGCTGACCCCTTGATGACTAAGAATTAGTGCTCAGAAATTAAATCCATGCAAACTTGCCACATTAAAAGGCTTCTGCAACACTTTTTGAACGTGGTCAGAAAATGCTGTTTGGTAGTAGAGGCTCCTGTGATCATGTGAGGCACACATAGTGCAGCATGGGTCATGAAATTTATGTTTGTACCACGCTGCGCCTTGCCTTACATGCTCGCGTTACACCTTATAGCCATAGAATTACACCAGCACGTTTTTGTGATCATAATGAAAGTGAGCAGTGCATTAAACAAAGAAAAAAAGGGGGGCAATGAAGGTCATGATGTGCACTGATGTACAGATGCAGCGCCTTGCCCCCCCCCCCCCCCCACACACACACACCTTATTTCTTGCAGCTTTCAGTGCACTTGCTGGGACGTAAGTGCTTTGCAACCCAACACGAGAGAAACCAGAGAGCGAAGATGGAAGCAGAGTGCTAACTTTAAACTTAGTTGAAAGCTAACGCTGTTTTTGTGTACTCGCTCTCTCAAACCATGTCCTGTTGTGCTGCTCCACGTAATGAATCTTAATTAACTAGACGTGGTACGAAGACAAGTTTTAGCAAAGAGGGTCAAATTATTTGACATCCTTGACAATTATGTACATGATGCCCTCTCGTCATTTTTGCTATCATGATAGCACCTCAAAACGATTCATGAAATAACAAGATGCTGCCATGAAGCATTCGCCCACATAATGTTGTAATGTATCGTGGCATGAAATTTGACTGCCCTTCTAGCTAGTTTAACGTCATTGAATAGCTCGTACTGGCAGGGCTTTCACTGACTAATAGAAAAGGCAGGCACATGTCAAACCAAGCGAGAATAGCAAAAAAACAAGCATGTGTTGGAACATGGCAAGTGCAAAAACAAAAGGGGTCACCCCATGCGTGAATGTGCACCATCCAGAAACACAAACTCTGCACCACACAGTGAAGTGGATGGTTTGCTCACGCCAGAGCATACCTCCCGCTTCGCCCGAGTGGCTTCTGCAATAATGAGGGTACATTCATCTTTGTACCGATACAAAACTGATGTGTTAAACTGATGACGACAACCACATTGATCACAATGAAGAGCCAGAAAACCATCCCTCTTGTTTCACACGTTACTTGTATGCTCACGAAGCTGGTAGTTGAGGCACCTACCTGCCAGTCTGTCCGATGTAGCAGGCACCACACGACGACAGAGGAATTCTCTAAACAACCCTGCACACACAGTTCACGAACTGGTTATGATGCTTCACTATACATTTGAACGGATCGTCTCGCAACAGGGCTGCTCTTCTGCAAGAGTGAGGCCAGCTTGTGTGGAGACGAAAAAACAGAATGCATACCCACATGCCCACTGATCTTCATCAGTCTCTGCGATAGTTGGTGTTCAGATGGGATGACCTCGACCTTTTCATGCCTTACCACACTCTCTTGGGCGCCACCGTTTGCTGTACGCCCAACGTACTTGTGAGCTCTATGTTGGCAGGACCTTTCTGGGGCATTTATGTAGCGCCTTCTAATGATAGCCCTTTCTAAGAGTTTACTGTGACACGAGGTGCAAGGTAGCAAGGGTTTTCGCACACGAGGTTGGCAGTGCCAGCAAACTTGGTCAGCGAAAAAAAAAAACAATTTGAGACCATGAAACCGAAACGAACTTTCTGCAGGCATTACATGAGTCAGAGTCATGGACGGAAGGCAAGTCTCAAATGTGCGCCGACCTTGACCCATGAAATGCCAGCAGAAAATTCCCTTCAGTTTCTTGATCTCAAATTGTCTTTTTCGCTGACCATGTTTGCTGGCAACACCAACCTTGCGTATGCAAAGCCATGGTGCCTTACACCTCGTCTCACAGTAAACTCGTCAAAAGGGCTAACATCAAAAGGTGCTTCATGAATGCCAGAAGCAGGTCTTGTCACCATGCCGTTGACATGAGCTTCAATACACAGGCGGGGTGGCCTCAAGAAGTCGAGTTACCCAGAGACATTGCTATTTACTGTAGCTGAAAGCGTCTGCAGAGCTCAGAAGTACGTAGGCTGCACAGCAGACGGTGGGGCCCAAGAGAGTATGGTATGGCGCAAGAATGTCGCGGCCATCCAGCTCAAACGCAATTTATCACATAGACTGAAGATCGGTCGGCACGTGGGTGCGCATGTTGCTTTTTTGGCTCCGCACAAGGTGGTGTCACTCTTGCAGAAGAGCAGTCCTGTTGCAAGACGAGTAGTTAAATGCAAGATGAAGAATCGTAACCAGTTCATGGACTGTGTGTGCGGGATTGTTTACAGAATTCCTCTGTAGTGTAGTGCCTGCTATGCCAGACAGACTGGCAGGCGCTTCAACAAACGGCTTCGTGAGCAGGCAAATAACGTCTAAAATAAGAGGGATGGTTTCCTGGCTCTTCACTGTTATCAGTACGGTTGCTGTCCTGAGTTCGATAACGCATCAGTTTTGTACCAGCACAAAGATGACCGGACCCACATTATTGTAAAGGTGGCTCAGATGAGGCAGGAGGCATGCTCCGGCGTGATCAAGCCGTCCATTTCACTGTATGATAAATAGTTGGCATTTTTGAAGGTGTGGGATCGTACATTCGATGGCCCCTCCTGTTTTTGTACTAGCCATGTTCCAACACGAGCTTGTTTATTCTGTTTTCGCTTCATTTCGCACGTGCCTGCATTTTCTATTAGTCACTGTAAACACTGTCACTCTCTCTCTCTCTCTCTCTCTCTCTCTCTCTATATATATATATATATATATATATATATATATATATATATATATCATTCGTTTCACAAAAAAGCTGAGTTGAATGTTAGCGCTTGTTAGTGTGCATTCCCGTCCTAAATTTGAAACAATCATGACCTGATTTTTAGTGCTTCTGAGATCAAGGTGCTGCCCGAATTACCATGTGTGACTGCACAAAAGTAGCCTACAATGACCACTTTCATCTTGCTGAATGCAATGCATAAACAATTACTGAACATTTAGAACTACACTGCTTTAAGATATACAGCACAGATCACTTGTAACATAACCGCTTACAGTGCAGGACCAAACGTAATGCACTCTTTTCCGACTACCGCTTACCCTCCAATGAAACTTAACGTTTATGCATACCACTTACTGTTCAGTACGCTAGGGTGAAAGACCGAATTTAACGCATCTGCCAAAATATCCCCCCCTCCCTCCCCCCCACTAAGGTGGCGAGCATGCTTCATAAAAATGGAATTCTAGCCAGGGAGAGAGCAGCAAGAGCAGACTAAAAGAAAACTCTGTGCAAGCAGCGTGACATAGGTTATCGAAGTCAGGACGGGCTGCAGTTGCCAAGGTGCCTTCGCGTTTTCTTAGCTCAGCCTACTTCTGGGCCGCACGTGCTTCGCATGGACTAAGCATAAGTCGAACGTTTTAGACACATACCTGCTTTAAATTTACTAATGGTAAAAAGATAACTGCGATGAATACCTCGCTGAGTCTGCATTTTCTGATTTTCTGACTGCTTAAGCTGTAATGGTTCGCTTTATGCGGTTAGTGCTTATGTAAGGGTTAGTGCATAGCCTTCGCACAATGATAACATTTTGTGCCATAAAAATGACGTGTGCCACTGAACTTGCCAACGCTATGTTGCGGCGTGAAAGGTCTTCCATATTTTCTGAAAGTGCAGCATTCAGTTGATTAACGATTGCGACATTTACACGATTGCGGCCACACCTTCGTGGGTAAGCATCAGGAATAAATGAAGGCAAGACGACATCCGCTGACAAGTGTGCCAGTATGATCGCTGACAGCCCTATGAACGGCTTAACATGTTTTCTATGAACGCCTCGCAAACTTCTGTAATGCCTTAGTATGTTCATATTTACTACACGGATAGGCCTTCATGTAATTTATCAGCACGTCCATTTATATTAGTCTAGTAATTTTTAATGTAATGAATTTCATTGTTTAAAACATAAAAGAACAATACTGTTGGCGAATAAAAATTTATAGTAAAACAAAGAACCCTCTCAATCTTGGTCAAGATTATTCGGATTGATCTGGACTGCAGAATGGTATTCTGGAACACATTGCATCATTTTTATCAGAACAAAATTACAGATTTTCAAACATTGTGTTTTCAGAATGTTGTTGCTACTGTGTCAAGTACATCTCTCGTTACAAGAAAATACAATAAATACAATAGCCCGCCTTTTCTTTTCTGAGGCTTACGAAATAGCAATAATGAGGAATTTTCGGTCATTGTAAAGTGTTCTACAAAGAAAACAACCGTTTCATTGAACTGCATTTGGGTAGTTTGCAACATCAATGCTGTACTCGTAGATGGGCAGTGCACCATGAATCCCTCGGCATTTATTATTTTTTTAATGGATGTACTATTATAAAGCCAACAAAGCTTCACGAAAAGCCGTGTAGATGAGTCTTTCTTTCCGACACTGTTTATTATAAATAAAGAAATCTCAAACAGCGACAGTGCCGACCGGCGAGCACACAACCTGAGGACCATCGCCATGCATATTTTTCCGGCACTGCCAATTTGCAGCACAGAGATTGTTGGGATGTAGATTGCCCAGGTTACACGATACATTTTACGTCGCCCATCACTGTCCGACCCGCTCTCTAGACGCACACCGTATGGATCGTGTGGCGGATCGAGTGGACCGTGCCTTAGTGTAAATAGAGTAGTGTGTGTTGCATGGGCGGATGCAATGCACGGTAGTTCAATACAGTCGGCTATAAAGTGATCGCACAAATGCAAGGCATGCCGAAGAACCTTGAGCTTATCCATGGACCTGCCTGCGAGATCGAGTGCTTCCGCTGATAAAAGTAGTGGTGGAAACTCATACCCCTGTGGAAAGCATTCAATCATGGCATGTTTGCCAATGCAGACCGGAGGAATCAAAACAGAATGTGTTTCGTCCATCCAAAAACTACTGCCACCGAGCTTCGCGTAATCGACACGTTTCAACTCCGTTGATCGTATATGGTTTTAAAATATACAATTGTGGGCCAACAAAACCAAAACTCCTGGGAACTGTTTTCTAGAAGTTCGTTTCCTTTCCTGAAGAGACCTTGCTTTTTATACAAGACTTTCACGTCTGGCTCAGCACAACATAAAAGAGACAGCTTGAAAGAAGGCATTAATTTGCATTCAATATAAATTCCGTGGCAACCAAGCAGGTGACAGAAAAGGAGGGCACGACTGGAGAGGCTGCCTTTGGACTGAGGGATATCGAACACAGAAGTGAAGTCGCATGCTTAAATGCAGTTCATTCAAACGGTCGTTTCCTTTACAGGACACCTTCCATTCACCGAAAATACCGAAAATGACTCAATGTTATTTTGTAAGCATCAGAAAAGAAAAAAAAAAGCGTGTTATGGTATTTTCTTGTAACAAGAGATGTACTTTATGCAGCAGTGACAACGCTCTGAAAACGCAGTGTTTGAAAATTTGTAATTTTGTTCCGATAAAAATGATGCAACATGTTTTCCAGAATTCAATTCTGCAGTCCTCTGAGATCAGTCTACATGATTTTGAACAAGATTGAAAGTTTTTTTTTATTATATATATATATATATATTTTTTGACCAACAGCTTTTTTATGTTTTGAGCAAAGAAATTCATTACTTTAAGAAATACTAAACAAATACACATACAAATGCATTTGCTCATTATTCACAAAAAGGCCTATCATTGTTGTAAGTATTAACAAGCCATGATGTTCACAGGAGCAGCAACTGCGTCCCGAAATCAACTAAGTTTCAAAAACGCCAGGTTTCTAGAGAATTTTTAATACGTAAGTTGCTGTTAGTATGGTCGCGAATATACAAAAACTCACTCATTGTAAAATGGTTGTCGTCACCCGGCAATGCTTGTTGATTTTTCCTTTGTCCAAAAAAAATTTTCTTTGAAAACAAATTGTGATTGCACGCTATTCAGTCATATGGGCATGATATAAAAATTATCAAGAAAATCAGTAACTTCAAAGTTTTATTATCTTTCGTGGAATCAACCAGCGGGAATTGGCTGCTTAAAGAGCCAGTAAACAGGCTCAGACATTTTTTTTTGCACACCCCAAACAAGCTTGCTAATTCGTACAGTAGACCACGGCGATATCACTTTCCGAATATTACAGCGCGGCACGCCGCCCAGACTCTTCATTCTGAAAAACAATTCCTGCGCCTCTTTCCTTCTGACAAATACCCCCTCACAGCGAATCAAACTTGGCCATGGGCAACTTGACATACCGTATTTACACGAATATAGGTCGACCCATGTTTTCAAATTTGACAATCCCATGTTGGGGGTCGACTTAGAATCGAAACCAAAAGTAGAACAATATTTTTTATTTATTTATTTTTTTTGTCGAGCGATTTTTTGGGGGGGGGGGGGGTCGACCTACATTGCAGTCGACTTACATTCGTGGAAATACGGTACCACTGAGCTCGTCGATTGGTCCTTTGCCCTACGAAACGGCGCCTTGGCCCTGCGGTGATGCAGTTTTGGCCGCGCAGTACACGCATTTTCATTTTTCTGTGCTGCCCTCTGCCTTATTGTAGAGCCCGAGACTACCGGGAAAAGCGGTATTGCCAAAATGAAAGCCTCCGAGAAGAAGAGGCGTCTCACTTCTTTGCCACTAGGGGAGGATGCTCCCCGTGCCGCTATGACAAGTGCTTATGTGAAGTGCCCTGCTCCGTCGCTGGCTGCGCGCCGATAACGTATCGCTGATGTCATGTCATGTTGCCAAAGTGAGCGGAGTCACGACGATGGGACTATGCCTTTGCCCTCCTATGGCGGAGAAGGGTGGCGAGGCCGCACGAAAATTTGAAACCAGCTGAAACGGATGTTGTAACCCCCCATAACTTCCTTATTTTAGCACGTATTCGCAAAATTCTTGCAGCAGCACATTCACATAGCAAAAGTGTGCATATTTCTTTTCATTACGATGTCTGGACCTTCGAGTTGTTTCTGGCCCTCTGCTTAAAAAAATGTGTATTGGCAGCACATGGTTTTCAGTTCGTTTTGTTAGCACGTTATTTGTATATAACATATATACACTGTGATAAACAGAGGTGAAATATAACAATAGCATTGGCTTACATGCCCAAAATTCCCCCTAACAACGAATGGCATCACTTACTGCATGCTGCTCTGACAATGAATTGGCATCAAAATAAGTCAAGCATCCACATTCACAGAAACCAAAAAAAAGGAGGCAGTCAAGTCTCAACGTTCACAAAAACAAAAAAAAAGTAGGCATGAGCATGTACTATCCGCGTCAAATGAAACCCGAACAGCGGCAAGCATTCGCAGGGGTATAGTGCGTGCCGTCCAGTTGTCACCGTGTGCATACATGCGCAGTGCACGTGTATGCGCGCGTAGACAGGGCGCGCGTACATGCCCGCGCCTGTCCACGGTGACAACTGGACGGCACGCACTATACCACTGCGCTTGCCGCTGTTCGGATTTCATTTGTTGCAGATAGCACATTTATAGTGAATCCACATGACAGACTAAATTATATTCTGCAATGGATCATGCACAACGTGATGATGCTAGGAATAATGGATGTGGACAGCACCATAGATATGGTGTCCTTTGGGGATTCTTGTTGAGAGTGAATAGAGGGTGCGCTACCTTCATGTTAAAGAAGAAATTTTCAGTGCTGGTGCTGCAGGTCGGTCCAGACTTTGATGAGTGAACTTTGCAGAACCCTGCTGGCTGGGGCTGGCCCACTTTGCAGAGATAGGAATGAACATCAGCAATCTGTGGTTGCAGTTCCTTTAGGTCCATGGTCTAGCCCAGCAAACCTTGCCTCCAGCAGACTGCATAGACAGAGATAACTTTTATCAACTGGAACTCTATTCACTAAAACATTATTTGTGTTTTCACTTTCACTTCTCTTATAATGTGCATAGCAGTACAACTGGTTTCCTATTTGTGCAAGCTAAAATAAAGTAGAGATATGGGTGCAGTTATGACGTTGCACAACTGCCCAGAGTAGGAGCAATGAGTGTCAGCAGCGAATTCCCACTGCTTCCAGTAGTTCTTGCTGAACTGTAGCTGTTTACAACCTTGTCAATGCAAAGGTTGTTACATGTTCCTAAGACGAATTGTATCATGCATGATGATAGAAGAGCCCAGGAAATTCACAAGTATATAACAAAAGCCAAATTTTTCTATGATGAATTTTTACCAAACGAGAATATTCCATGGTCCTGTTGTTAATGTCGCATTGTCCAAGGTGAATGCATTTTTCCTGCTGTGCCTTCCTCAAACAGGACTCGATCTAAGCATATGGTGGTATAGTCCTCCAAACAAACACACCACACCGTAGTATTCGATCTTTCGAGATTAGCTACCAGTTAATGCCAGCATCCATGCGCCACGCTAGGTTGGTAAGCTTATCAATCAAATGTAAAGCAAATACTACTATTCAGCGGAACAGAACAATTAGGGTTGCAAATGAGACATGCCATGTGCAATTTTGCTACCCTTAACACGAGGAATTATAGTGGTAGTTCTATTCTCTGATCTTAGCCAGAACTGTGATGTTTCAAAACAGATCTGCAGATGTTTCATTAAATGTGTACCAGCTGAACTGACGCTTTTTGTAAAGCTACTAGAAGCAAAATGAAGTCAATTTTATTTCAACAATGGTTCGAGCTGGTTGGTACTCCACACTCAATCGTAATAAGTGGAAGAACTTCTAGATGAGAGATGGCAACAACCACGAGTGACTCATTAAATGTTGCTTCAACAACTAGCGCAAAGCAGACAAAGGACAAGAACAGGAGCAAATACAAGCACTGAGTTCCAACTGAGGAGCTATTGAAAAATGTCCATGTACGTATGTCGGCATACTACATCACGTGAGGACACAAACAGTCAGGTAACAAGTTATACAGAAAAAACTTACCGGGCATGACAGAATGCATGCTAAACAAATGCACAACATGAACAAATGTCACGTCCAATGTTTTTCTGCTGAACTTGTTGACGCTTTTTTTGTCACTGTTTGCATGTGTTCACATTATGTAGAATGCAAACATATATACCTTTTTTCTTAATTCCATAGTTGGAAGTGAGTGCTTGACTTCGTCCCTTTACTTGTTCTTTGTCTGCTCGGTGCTGGATGTTGAAGATAGATTACCAACTAGCCCAATGTCACACCTGGCTTTATTACATTGAGGTCGGTCCGCGACTGTTGCTGTCTCTCGTCTGAAAGCTTTTGCATTTAGTAGCATTTTTGAGTCATTTTTATCTGTGTACAATCTTTACTTCTGCATTACAGTTGAATGCTAACACTACATTACTCACATAGAGCTTGATTGGGCTTTTATGCTGTCTTGCATATTGCTACAGACAGATCAACAATACCAAAAATGAGAACTCTCACTTTGAAGACAACAGTATTGTGTTCTGATATACAAACCTATGGCAGCCATCCCAGCTCCAGAGTGACAGCAGCAACAAGCCTTTCAGTAAAATAAAAATAACAGATTAGCAAAACCAGCTCTGCAGAAGTATCAACACAATCATGTAGCTTTCATGAAAAACAACTTTGCAAGTCAGTCGACAATGACTACATTCCCTTTTTATGTTGCCTAAATTTTCGGGGGCCACCTGATGCAGTATTTTCATCGAAGCAACTTGCTGTGTCACAGGTGGAGTGACTAATCTTTTTTTCTTCTTTTTTTCGAGGCAACAATAAACAACTGCGTAACAACAAGCAAGTAAACAACCCGCGTACTGAGCAACTGCTACAGCACACGCGTTTGTAAGCACAGGCATCCAGTGCGTGTTAGATACACTACGCACTCATACCGGAGCCGGGCACTGTGCATTCGTACAATACTGTCGCAAATGAAGGCACATTCACTGCATACACAGTGAAAGCAACTCAACAATAAGTTATACGAGTATCATAAGCGCGACTTTCGATGACAGTCGAGACCGGTCTTAACAATTTGAATTGAGTGATGCTGAGCGGACTTTATATTTATAGACCACGACTGTCTTCGATGCGGTAAATTAGTTAGATGATAGGGTTTAACGTCCCAAAACCACGATATGACTATGAGAGACGCCGTATGGAGGACTCCGAAAATTTCGATCGCGTGGGGTTCTCTAACGTGCACCTAAATATTAGCGCACGAGCCTCAAGGATTTCGCCTCAGTCGAAATGCGGCCTTCGTGGTTAGGGATTCAAACCCACGGCCTGCGGATCAGCAGTCGAGCGCCGTAACTACTAGACCATCGTGGAGGGTCGATGCGGTAAATTTCAGTCGAGATTTGAGGTTGGTGGTTAGCTTCTGCACTAAGATGATTTTGACTAAGCAAACCAGTCGAATTAGGCTTGGCGCGCTCAAGCTCGCCTCAATGAACCTGAATTGTTTGGAGTATTGTTGACCTAATAGCCACGCTGATCGATGATCACGATCGAAAATTTAGGCGTACCTCCCATACATCCAACCCCCCGCCACTCCTAAATAAAACAGCCCGGCGATGCCGCTGGGCTGTCTCTAAGGCCGGCGTCATGAGGTTTACACACAGCCGCTACGCCACGACGGCGTTAACATACTGAGTGATACCCAAACCGCTTTTCCAAATGCCCCCCGCGTCATTTTATCCCTTCATCACTATCTCATATACAGCTGGGAAAACATTATAGCTTGCAACGCTCGCTAAGAACAGATGACTTACACACTGCGCTACCCGAACGACATAAATAATGACAGTGGACTTACCTCATGTGGAAGTGTCCAACGAGCGCGCACTGAGAACCAAGCATCGTTGCATGAAGGCTTCTCGATGTATCCAAGCACACACGAGAACACGAACACGGGACAACCTTCAACACCACAGCGTCGACGTTCGACGAGTGTCTCTCTCTCTCTCACACACACACACACACACACACACACACACACACACACACGCACACACACACACACACACACACACACACACACACACACACACACACACACACACACGCACGCACGCACACGCACGCACGCACGCACGCACGCACGCACGCACACACACACACACACACACACACACACACACACACACACGCACGCACGCACGCACGCACGCACGCAGACCACACAACAAAGAGTTACCGAGAGTCCAGCAATGTAGCCATCCGACGTTACTCCTATTCGCTTGCGATGAGTCAATTTCGGCTCAAACTGTTCATGCTTCACTGTTGAGCGCAAATTACGGCATGTTTTCGTTATACTGACAGCATTTCGAAGAACAAACGACGAAACCCAGCAGCGTGACACAGAGCTGCCCGCAACGGCCTTAGAGATTGCAGCGGATTGGATTGTTTTCAGTTGGATTTGTCGGCTTCACCCGCTGTAACCATCTACCACTAGCGAGCATTAAAAAACAATGCAGTGGCCTTTATAAAATGAACGTAATAGATACATGCGCACATATAGTCTGACAAACATTTACACACAGTATTCTTGCGGCGGAGAGCAAGAATAGTGTGTATCACAGAGGCTATATATGTATATATTTTTTTTTGGTTCCAATCACGGAGGCCATATATTCCTGGTTAAAAATAGTTTCAGATTTTTTTTTTTTGACAACGCAGGTTGTAAATTCTGTAAAGTAGTTTTCCGAGGCGCCTAGAAGCTCTAACAGAGCCAGCTTAGGATGCTTGGTGCTTGTAAGAAGCGCGTGAATGGTGAATAAAAATATATGATGGTCGCGTAAGCTCCGCATCTGGCATTTGTGCAACACGTTGTAATGCACGCCGTGCAGGGTGGTTCACTTCAACTTGCTGTAGTAGAAACGATACTATTTAGAAATTTA
Organism: Rhipicephalus appendiculatus; assembly: GCA_030522465.1. Taxonomy (NCBI): domain Eukaryota; kingdom Metazoa; phylum Arthropoda; class Arachnida; order Ixodida; family Ixodidae; genus Rhipicephalus; species Rhipicephalus appendiculatus. The sequence goes on from JALIZH010015179.1 coordinate 69,517, forward strand.
CCTTCGTTCTTCAGGTGCCCCCGGTAGCGGCATGCCACGAGCTCGATTCACTGCTTTCGGCCAAACATTCGCGGGAGCTGTTGCTGCTTCGACGCATTTCAACTTCGGAAGAAAACATACATTCGTTCTTATCGCGAGAAAATATCAACTACGTGCGAAATCGTAGGTAAAGTTAGGATGCGTCGGCGTTTAACTATGTTTTGGCTCTTCGGCTGACGCGGCGCGTCGAACGGGATGCAGTTGAGGCAGTTTGAGTTACAAAAACACACGATCGCAGTTTCTCGATCGTCGTCTTCGATCGGCACGAAGCATGCATGCGCGCTACGGATCGACACGGCATATCGTGCATCGCGCCACTGCCAACGTATAACAAAAGTCTGATTGTTATTTACACTATAGTTGGCTTTCAAAACGCATCGGATAAATTTTGGCGGCGTTATGGTGGCTAGAGGGGGAGGTGTCAGCAACGGCGCGCCGGAGAAGCAATATTCTTTCAGGAAGATGCACCGACGGCTCGCGGAGCCGACAGCAGCGCTACCGCATCGGCGCGTCTCGCGGCGGCTCGGCGGCCTCGCGGCTCCGAAATGCCATCCGCGCGCTGGCTGACGTCCGCTGGGGGTATTTCGTACAGACGCGAGGCCCTTTTTTCGTCCACGACTTCTTAGAACGCACACTAACCATATAAAGAAATAGCTTTTGATATTATGCAAACATCAATGATCCTGGCTCCACAAAAGCTTTCGTAATTGTTTCTTACTGCTGTAGCTGTGTGTGGAGTGCAACGGTTGGAAAATAGTGCCCCTCGACTTATGCAGTGAGTAGTCGTTTACGGGAAATATTGCTGCTTTTATAATAAATGCGATACACTTCTTAGCAATCTTCTACGACTTCGAGCGTACAGACTTTCTATCCCTCCGCCTATCTATCCGTCCGTCTGTGTCTGTTTGTTTCTTTACGTTCGTCCGTCCATCCGTCTGCCTGTCTGTCTGTCCGTTCGTCTGTCTGTATCTGTCTGTCCGGCCGTCCGCCCAACCGTTCGTCTGTCTGTCTGTCTGTCTGTCTGTCTGTCTGTCTGTCTGTCTGTATTTATGCCCATCTATCTATCAGTCCGTCTGTCTGTCCGTCAGCGCATGAAAACAACAAACTCGTAAGTGCGCCGTCAGTGCGATGTAGCTATGATGTAGCAGACGACGATGTAGCTGAGCTCGGCTTTCTTGCGGGGCGCAGTCGACCACAAAAATAAGGCGCGCGACCGCGGGTCCGGTGACAGCAACGGACTCAACTTCACTATAACTTCACGACAGAAAATGTTTTATGTATAACAACGAGATCAGCAGCAACACCGGCATAACACTGTCGTTCGCCGCATATGTATGGTATGTGGTGTCTTTCGAAACCGCGACATGCGTTTCTCGCCGCTAACAATGCAATGCACGTTTATCGGTTCGAAATTGCGATATGCCTCTCTCGCTCACAAAAAACGTAACGCATGTCTATCGGTTGCGAGAAACGCGCAATGCGTTTCCCGCTTTAGTAGACAGCGTGCCATAACCGCGTTCGCTGACAAGGCAATTTGATTTCCCGCGAAGCGCCGGTTGCTACGGCAACGCTCGCCCTAGGCTCCCGGAGACGACGAGCGCGCCACCGGTCGGTTTCATGAAAGAGCGCGGCACCGACTCGCACGGCGCAGCCCCGCCGATGCTGACACCTCCCCCTCTAGCCACCGTAGCGGCGTGTCACGGTGCTGCTGGGGCTTATTGCGTGACCGTGATCAGTCGACAGCTAGCTGCACCTCCTGATTGAGCTGCTGGGCGTAGTACGTGCAGACAGTTAAGAAAGCCGAAGGCACAGTCAGCCATTCTTGACCGAGCTCATTACCACGGGCAGCGATCCTGACCGTGACAAAGGCTACGGCCAGCCAACCTGACCGGACTGCATTACCCCGGGCAGCCACCCTGCCCGTGACGAGAGGCTACCGTCAGCCATCCTTGACTGTGCTGCACGACCACGGGCAGCAATCCTAATTGATCCTAACTGCAAAGGTCCTCTAATTGTGACTCAGTCAAAGATTCCTGACCGACATGCAAGGATTCCTGACTGTCAGTTAGGAGTCCCCTGACGGATTTTTCGACTGGGAGCATTCGGGGATGGGATTCAATGCCTTGCTCAGTAGATATTAAAGACATATTATTCCTTCCCGCATGGGCTAGTGTTAACCTGTGTTGAGGACTCAGTTTCGCTTTTTGGTGCAGTACGGTTTCAAAATGAATGTGGGATATCTGTTCAACATTTTCTGGATCTATTGGCGCTATACCTTAATTCATGATAGTCTTTACATACAGAAGACAGGAATATGATTAGGTTCCTGCGTTGCGCCTGTACTGAGCAACGTTGTCATGGGACATTTGGATAGAGTTCTTGTTGACAAGTTAAAAGACACGATCGTGATAAAAGTGTTCCGGTATGTTGACAATGTTTTGGTTTTACTAAACAGTGCTGATGATGTTTTTTCCTGTGATGTAGCTCAGACGTTGAAGAATGTCTAACGCCCCTAGTGGTCACGCACGAGTTGCCCCATCAGCGCCGTCTTAAGTTTTTAGACCTCTGCCTCATGTTTTCAAGAACTCAGGTGTGTTGGGTGTTGGAACCACGTAGCAAGAAACCATTACTGTCCTGTAGGTCCGCCCGTACCAAATTGGTGAAGAGAGACATAATCACCTCGTGTCTGAACAATGCGCTCAGTAAGACGTGCAAGCACGACCTGGGTCGAAGTTTCAACGCGGAGGTGTCTCGCCTGACGTCGGCCGGTTACCCGCAGGATATGATTGTAGCTATGGCTGATGCTATTCGGCGGACGCAAAAGAAAGCCGCGGCTGCATCGCGTGAAGATGGTAATCAGGGGAACAATCAGAAAACCACGCAATCTAGAAAGATGGCGGTGATCCCCTACTTGCACGGCATCGCGCACAATCTGAAAAAGATTGGTGCAAAAGTCGGCGTAGAAGTTGTAATGTCTGTACCCGAAAAATTGTCCAAGCTTTGCATTGCCACAAGCCCAGTTATATAACCCAGAAAGAAAAATGCGGCGTAAAGCACCGGAACAAGTACGTTTACTGCACGAAAAAGGTCGTGTACAAGTTGCTACTTTCGTTTGGGCGACCTTACAATGGGCGAACAGGTCGGTGTTTGAACCACCGCCCGCGTCGACATGCGAACAGGGTAGAAAAGGGCAGTGATGGACATTTGGCTATTGGTTGCCATGAGTGTGATTGCAAACAATTGTATGAGCAGTGCACTGCTGTTTTCCATGACGCGGATCAGCGCACGCCTGAGATAGTGGGGGCAGCCAAAATGAAACGTGAGGGCAGCCGTTGCATGAGTATGACCTCAGTTTCGTTGACAGAGAAGGAAATGGCCTTTTTGGAAGGCACACTACATCTGGGAGAGTGATTAGTTGATGAGCGCTGGTACACTGACCACCTGCACCATTGGTTTTTAGTTCTTTCACAAACATATATTTACAGGTCTCACATTGATAATAACTTGTCAAAATGGTTGATTGGGCGAGTTGGTGTTCCATGATTGTTTTACAAGTACGAGCGCGATACATAGACAGGGACAGGAAAGACACGGACAAGCGCTTACTACCAACTGAAAGTTTAATCAGAAAGTTGTGAGATATATACTGACTGAAGTGACATATTTAGAAACACATTCGATAAGACCCCCACGTGACATGACAATAAATATATGTGCATATCAGCGCCCCCCTTAGCCTTACAGCGATTCCTTGCCGTGTACGCCATCTGCTACTCTCCAAAAACGCAAGCTCATCGTCAGACAGAGCTACTGACGGCTTGCTCACGCAAGTCAAGTTTTCACGCGCAATGTTTTCAGCTTCAATGATAAGCCTTGTGCGCTCATCTTTGTGAGTTTTAACCACGGTTGTGCTATCAAACAGAACCTGACAGCCACAATTACTGACATGCTTTGCCAGAAAACCATCACTGCCGCTGCGAACGTTGCACGCATGCTCCCGCAATCTGTCGTTGAGACATCTTCCAGTTTGTCCAATATAACATGCACCGCACGAAAGCGGTATCCTGTAAACAACGTTGCTAATGCAATTGACGAACCGCGTTCTGTGCTTTGTTTTGCACAGCTGTTTCTTGTGTCCAGCAGCGCATGTCAGCTTGGCCAACTGAGAAAGCTTGTGAGGTGCAGAAGAAACGACACGCACACCCATGCGTTGCCCAACCTTTTTTAGGCGGTGCGTAATCTGATGCATGTAAGGGACAACAGCTATTTTTTCCCTTTCTTGGTTGCTGTTTTCTCGTCCTACTTGCTGTTGGCGAAGTTGGACAGGGCGGTTGATCAAGAATTAGAGGGCACTGCTGTAAGAAAAGTGTTTAGGTTTGTAGATGATTTTTTAGTCATAGTGAAGTGTGATCCGAAAGATTTTGAGTCTCATGCCACTAACGTGTTGTCGCTCTTTACGAAACGCCTCGACTCGCTTATTCTGACTCATAAAATGCCGGAAAACTCATCTATCAGGTTTCTTGATCTGAGGCTCATGTTTAGTGGAGAGCATACCTGCTGGGCGTACGAGCCACGCGCGGGAAAACCGTTGCTGCCGTACATCTCTGCTCACAGCAAACTAGTCAGAAGAGGCATCGTTAGTACCTGGTTCACTAACGCACTTGACCCTTCTTGTGCACATATTATGGAATCCAGCTTCCAAAATCAGGTCACTAGGCTCAAGTCAGCTGGCTATCCTGAGCCAGTCTTGGTTTCCGTGGCTGAAACTATACGTAGAAAACGGAGGGCTAAGGAGAGAGAAAGGAATGATGCAGTACGACGAGATAACAGCAACCAAGAAAGAGTAAAAATAGCTGTTGTCCCTTACATGCATCAGATTACACACCGCCTAGAAAAGGTTGGGCAACTCATGGGTGTGCGTGTCGTTTCTTCTGCACCTCACAAGCTTTCTCAGTTGGCCAAGCTGACATGCGCTGCTGGACACAACAGCTGTGCAAAACAAAGCACAGAACGCGGTTCGTCAATTGCATTAGCAACGTTGTTTACAGGATACCGCTTTCGTGCGGTGCATGTTATATTGGACAAACTGGAAGATGTCTCAACGACAGATTGCGGGAGCATGCGTGCAACGTTCGCAGCGGCAGTGATGGTTTTCTGGCAAAGCATGTCAGTAATTGTGGCTGTCAGGTTCTGTTTGATAGCACAACCGTGGTTAAAACTCACAAAGATGAGCGCACAAGGCTTATCATTGAAGCTGAAAACATTGCGCGTGAAAACTTGACTTGTGTGAGCAAGCCGTCAGTAGCTCTGTCTGACGATGAGCTTGCGTTTTTGGAGAGTAGCAGATGGCGTACACGGCAAGGAATCGCTGTAAGGCTAAGGGGGCGCTGATATACACATATATTTATTGTCATGCCGCGTGGTGGTCTTATCGAATGTGTTTCTAAATATGTCTCTTCTGTCAGTATATATCGCACAACTTTCTGATTAAACTTTCAGTTGGTAGTAAGCGCTTGTCCCTGTCTTTCCTGTCCCTGTCTACGTATCGCGCTCGCACTGTAAAACAATCTTGATAATAAATTCAGTTTGAAGTGTGCGCCTGTCCGTGTCTGTTTTGTCCTTCGTCAAGGAAATTTGCGGAAGAAGTAGTTGAAGAAGAAGTTGCAGGAAAGCTCTATTCCTTTCACGATCATCTATCAAACCAAATTGACCTGCCTCATTCAGACGTGTTCATTTCTACTGACCAGATAACAGACATCACCACTTACATTGACGTGCCCCTATCCAGTGCACTCGATGCAAAGCACTACTTTTGCCTCAAGCACGAAACTTTTCAACACAACATGCGGAAAAGTGTTCTCCTTCGCAGTAATTTTTAACGCGAAAGTGTTTTATGCCGGGATCCAATACGGCTCCACTGACGTATTTCCGTCATGGATATGACGTTGTAAAATATACACTAAGAGATGGCAAAGAAAAAAAAAGTAGAAGAAAAAGTTTCGCCGCCGGGCGTCGAACCTACGACCCGTCGCTCCCGAACGCGCAGCGCGAAAGGACTGGCCACGAAGGACATGTTCCTCAACGTACTAACGGCGAGCTACTTATATACACCATTTGCCGTTGGTAGTACTCAGAGCTCATCAGCTTAAGCGTATTTTCGTCATCACTAGCGAGACGGCGCGACTGGCTCGATCTGCGTTAGAAGGGCGCGCTTTAAAAATCGTCGCCCCGCTCGTTGCGATGCGCGCGCGCTTATCTCGTGGGAGCGGTTTGTACGGCTTGTGCTCTCACCACAAGTTAAAGACAGCACAAAAGTCACTTCGCTCACTGCAGCAGCCGCTTTCGCGAAAGGATCGCGCCCCTCACACATCAAGAAGTTACAACGGTGACAGTTTCTAGTTCGCGCTCGTCCTGTACACATGTGCGTTCCTTTCGTGCGCCCTTCTTTGTGTTTGAGCAGCGCGCTTAAAATGTCGAGCTGCGACAGTTGTTAGTTCACGCTCATCCTGTTTCCGTGCGTCCTTTATGCTTCAGTAGTGCGCTCTACGTTTCGATCTGCTTGCCGTTCTTCGCGGGACATTTCAATTTGTTGCTATAGCATTCATTCCTTCGCCCTTGTGGCGAAACAATGCACAATAAACTTCTGTGAAGGCACGTTTCACTTTCGTGTTATACCGATTCCTATGAGAGAGGGATCAGCCACGCTTTTTTCTAGTATTACCGGTATAACGCACTCATATGGTCCAGAGAAGTGCTCCGGGTGTTTAGCCTAATAGTTCAGACACGCAGCTTCGGAGCGAGAGGGCCCGGGTTCAAACCCAGGTTTGCCAAGAAAGTTTGCGTTGTTCTATTCATGTATTTCTTTTCTTGATAGTCATATTACGTGACAGTTTCCGCGTTGAGTAATCAGACATAAAGGTACTTTTTTAATGGTGCTAGGGCCTTCATATTTTCATTTAAAACGGCTTATAATGACGGTTCGTGTGGGCCCAGGCGCTCAATCGACAAGGAATGGGACGTAGACAAAAACAGGACGTTTATAGACAGCACGTGCGGGAGGAATTACACATACATAGGCTTCAGTGAAAACGCTGAGAAAACCCTCCCTGTAGTCCTGAAGTACGTCTTATGATTCTAGCGGCACGGACGCAGCGCACCTAGTTCGCGCACCACTCGACGATGACCACTCGTGCGCCGCTGTCGTGATGGTTCGGCGTGTCGATGCGCCGCATGGTGCTATGATGCTCCTTGGTCACCGTGGTAACCACGGGCAGTCGACGAGACAGCCGCTTTGCTGCCCTGGGGGATGCCCAAACCAGGTGCTTGGCATCGCCCGCGCACACCGGTAGGCCAGCCCAGCTCTCGGGGCTAAGCGGACCATGTAGCCGCCGCTTCGCCCACAGGCCCCGACCATGACCACAAACACAGTCGTGTCCTCGCGCAGCTGGTCGTCTCAGTTCAACAGCAGGTCCACCCAAGAACAGGAAGGGCACCACAAAGAGCCGGTAGCCGCCACGATCACTCTTTCTGTCAGCTGTTCCTGGCCTGGTGCTCCGAAGCGTCTCACTGTTCGAGCGACCGAGCCCTTACTCGCGCTCTCCACGAGCGGCGGCGCCGGGTCCCACAATGTTGCGTTCTTCTTCTACGGTCGTTGTCAAGCGCGGTTTTTAAATTGACCCAACTCATCACAAATGCCCTTGTAGAAATGTCTTCCCATGGGGGGCTATTGTGTTTCGAAGTGAAGCGAACCTACAGTGGATCGGTGTAAGCCCCGGTCTTTGAAAGCTGACTTTCCCACATTATATGTTGCAGCCAAGCGTATTCTTAAAAAAAGGGAATAAAACAAATTGGCCGCGTATCTGCGTGCTTCGCTGCAAATGTCGTCGAAAGACGATAGTCTTGTGCCGACTGCACTGCATGAGCGGCATGAGTACCACAATTTAATAGCTGGGCTAGCCGCTGGGCTCGTTTTTCGGACGTTTTCCGGGCACGCTTAGACGGACGCCGGCGTTTCTCCGCTGAAATTTAGTCGTCGGTCTTTTTCTCTGCGTTCTCTGATCATGTCTTGTAGAGTGGGTCGTATTTCATCAAGCGGCCATATATGTTTTGCCTTGCCTGAGACAGCGCTCTTCTACGATGAATCAGCCGCATCTGGCTGGCATTGATAAAACAGAAGAGGGCGCCATCTACAGCGCTACCGGGGAACATCGGCTTATGTTGAACTATGCTGCTGCCAGGTGGCAGCACCACAGCGTCGAAGTTAAATCACTGGGCGGAGACTTGTTTTGTACACAGCGGCGCATTTTCAGCGCCGCGTAATAAACACTAGGATCTTTATAATTATGTATCTATAGATTTTGCTTTAAAGGAACACTGTGAATAGTACTAAGGTATTGATGTTGTGCCTCAGGTATGCGTAATATTTGATTTTTAATTGCCCACGCTCACCCGTATGAACACATGCCCCTCGGTCAAGATTGGAGGTCGTAAGGCAGGGGTTTAAACTTTGGCCAGCTAGCTGAATCGTGCGACGTGCCGACAAACAGAGAAACAGACAGACAGACAGACAGACCAAAATTTCTCCGTTTAGGTATCCCAAGAAAGACTATCGTCTTTAAAAAAAAACTTGGAGGACGCTTAAGCTTCGCCTTCAAGAGTCCAGCGCGATTGTCTAATCGGGACCCGTGCGCATCGCCTTCTCAACTGCTAGCCTCCCTTCGGTTCTCGGTGCATGTCTCAACCATGCCGCAGATAGACGAACAACTGTGCGCGTAACGTTGGCCGCTTCAAACTATCCTAGAATGCCCACTTCAAGCACACTTGCGAAGTGCCCACTACTCCATAATTCTTCCTTTTGTGTATCAGCGAAGTGCCCACTACGCGTCCGTAAGGCAACAGGCGACCGTACGCAGCTGCTCACTTTGTTGATGCGTTTGCTGATGATGACGATTAAACATATATCTGGCGCTATTCAATGTGGGGGGCCTTTATACTACCCACCCGTTGCGCAATTCACATGTTTTGATACCTGGCGAGATTCTGTGCTTTACGTGCATTAAGGAAACTCTGCCCGCTGCATGACATTCATGTAGCGTTTTTTTTTTTTCCCAAGAAGTTTCACGCAGTGGTGTAGCTCTGTGGTAGAACACCTGCTTGCTACGCAGAAGTCCTGGGTTCCATTCTCACTCGAACCGAATCCGTTCATAATTTATTTTATATGCAGCATTCTCGATATCTAGGTCGCGGGCAACTTTGATTTTTCGCTCACAACCAACGACCACGACGCCGACACTGACGCCGACAGCGCAATTTCTGCGAAACAAGCTCTTTTAAGCAATTGCATCAAATCTTTAGCACAGCTTCAGTGATTTAACGTCACGAAAACTGATAAAACAGCGGAGCTGGCGGCTTTTGCGTAGCTTTAGGGTCTATATTACGAGTACTATTTTAGCTGTGGTATATAGCGATGACAATGTGCTGCCACTAGACCATCCGTCGGGCCCAGTTGTATCCACTCTTTCTCGGCGACGGAAGTTTTATAGGACTCGCAAGCCAGGTTAAGATACTCTTCGGTGGTGGGCAGTATTGCGCCACAGTTGCTGCCCGTATCTATTTCGAACAAATCGGAGCAGCTCCTGAAGGAAAAATCCAACCATTCTCTTCTGCCCTTGTGTGCATGGGGCTAACACGATTGCCGTGACGCGCTCTTTTGGAGAAACCTGAAGTCTCGGTTTCGAACCAAGAATCAATCTATTACGAGACCATTCCCCAGGAGCATCTGAGCCAGGAGGTGGCTTAGGTGTCCTAGAGCCCTAAACGTAGTAAGACGCCCGGATGCGGTATTAACTACCGCAGGCGTAGAGCCTTTTCAGGCGAATGAAAACAGGGCACTTCAGGAAAAACGTTCAGTCGTCTCAACTTAGTCCTCAATCCACTGGTTGGGAAGAGCTCAATAAAATAGACACTTGTAGCAGCAAAGAAAAGGAATGTTTCCATTAGGAATCTCCAGGAAAATGGGAACGAAGGAGTAGCCTGTAAGAGCATCTCATTCTACACGAAGGTAGGGCTAATGTATCGAATGTATCGAATGTATCGGGACACTGAGGGTCAAACGTATACGGCCGCATTCTTCTGTTAGAGATGTACCCACGGCAGTTTTTGAAACAGGCGCATGGAAATTCCTGGGTGGGCCACCTTGGAAGTAAGAAGACAAAGGCGAGGCTCAACGAGGATTTCTATTGGCGTGGATGCTGGAAGGGCGTCGAAAAGTTCGTATTATCGTGCGACACTTGTACGAGAGTAGGAAAATCTACTTACAGACGAGTCTCCGATAAGATTGGTGCCTGTTATCATAGAGCCCTTTAGGAGGCTCGTCATAGATATCGTTGACCCGCTCCCAGAGCCCCGTTCAGGTTGCCGTTATATTTTCACTGTCCTGTGCGTAAGAATAAACTTTCCAGAGACGGTTGCATTTTAAATGTACTGTGCGTAAGAACGAAGTTTCCAGGTGCGGTTCCACTGAAAGAGCTCAATTCTCCCTGCCTTGTCAATGCACGTTTGTCTATTGTCGCTCGCGTTGGCTTTCTAACAGAGATTCAGGGTGACAACGGGAGCGTATTTAGCAACTAACAACTTCGCGTTTGAACGCTGTGGAATAAAGATAATTCATAGCTCTATCGGACAACCTCAGTCGAACCCAGTAGAGAGGATGCATGCCGTTTTTAAGCGAGTCCTGCGAGCACTTTGTTTTGACCAAAACGAATATTGAGAGGTATACATAGGCGCGGCACTGTTTGCCATAAAGTCCACTCCCCACGAGACAACAGGACTTAATCCCGCCGAGCTCGTCTACGGGAGAAACTTGAGATCTCCATTTCGGTTGTCGACAGATTCGTAGGAAGGTTACGAAGGGGACCCGCTCGTAGTGGACTCTGTGCTAGATCTATTGGAGAGACTGTCTAAAACTAGAGAGCTCGTAGAGGAAAACATGAAGGCTGCCCAGAGTTCAGCAAAGGCTTGCTACGACAAGTTGTTCCCGAAGCGCACAAGCAATGTCGGCGACCAGGTAATGGTGCTACGACAGTGTATAAAAACAAACAAAAAAAATGGACATCCAGTGGGAAGGGTTAGCTAAAGTGATATTCGAGCTTCCGGATGCAAACTATGAGGTCTAATCGGGCAGATAGCAAAACAACATTTACCGCAGTAACTAAATGAAGCCTTACATTCAGCGTCAGGCAGTGGGGAACATGAGATTGAATGGGGTGGAGGAAGTAAAGACCAACCTCTTCAGTTTTCTATGCGAAAGCGACGCGGCAGGTATTGAGCTTCTACAGGTTATCGCCGGAAAAAAAAAAGCTCGCACTGAGAGCCAGCGCGATGATCTGAAGAATATCGTTCGAAACTACGAAGTTTTCCTACAAACCAAAGAAAACCGCTCTGATAGAGCATGACATTCAGTTGTCAAGCGTAGAGCCTATCAACCATGCCGTACCCCGTATAGCCGAGACAGAGGGAGATCATGAAAACCGAGATCCGCTGCATGTGTGACTTAGAAGTTATCGCGCCAGGCGAAAACGATCACCTTCTCACGCACTCTAGTCGAAGTTCCCGAAAAAGACCATAGTCCATGCGTGGACTATCGCCGACTAAATAAAGTTACTTTATATCAGACGTATCTGATACCTAATATTGAGGACATTGTAGAAACGGTGGCGAAGTCCACATATATCTCCACTTTAGATCTGGTGCGAGGATATTTGCAGGTGCCACTGACGCAGATCATTGCAGGTCACCATGAGAGCGCAGAAATGCCACTTTGGATGTGTTAGCGTAAGCTATCTCGGGCACATCGTGGGTCGCGGCCAGCGTAACCCGTGTGAGCTTAAAGTTCCTGCCGTTTGGGAATACCGACGTCCCACCACAAAGTAGGAATAAATGGTAGTTTAGGGACTGGCAGGATATTCCCAAAACTACGTAAAGGTGTTACTCGAACCTGGCCAGTCCCTTGACCGATTCTCTTTGCAAAACAGAGCCCACGACAATTTCGTGGCACCCAAGGAAAAAGAAGGCTTTTGAATGCCTGAAGAGCGGTCTCGCAGGAGGAGCGGTGCTGGCGGAACCGCACTTTTCTAAAGGCTTCGTTATTCAATGCGATGTCAGTGTCCGCGGCCTAGGAGCACTTTTGTGTCAAGAAGATGCCGACGGGCATGAGCGGCCAGTTTTGTATTTAAGCCGAAAGCTCAGTGTCAGAGACAAGGCTTACAGTATGTCGGAGACAGAATGCGTCTGCCTTGTTTGGGCAATTCGTAAGCTCGCATGTTAAATCTCGGGATCAAACTTCATAATGAAAACAGACCACTGCCGTTGACTTTGTTGCACAATATGTCCTTTAAAAGCGACCGTTTACTTAGGGGGGAGCTTGACACTTCTGTACCATAACTTTAGTGTGCGCTATAAGAAGCTGAAGCTGTACACAAGTGCAGACAGACTCAGCCGAGCCTTCTGAAGTGCAGCCTGCAACTCCCTCAGATAAGTTATAGGATATGTTGTTCTGCTTTTATATGTTTATCTGCATGCTTTTAGTTCCTTTTCTTTGCCTTTTACTTTAAACAAAAGGAACATTTATTTTCGCGTTGCACTACCACGTGCGTTTTAAGGTGAAATGTGCTTCGACAGATGCATTCTTCAAATATTAGCAAGAATGATCGTTCGAAGGCCAGCCGCTAACACTAAGAGGAAAACATTGCGGGAAAAGTACGCAAGGTAGCTTTCTTCAGCAGCCTCAGCATGTTCCGACCTGCTCGTATGACATTGTAAATGGTTTCATGCTATTAGGCTACGCTAGGTGTCCTTTCTCGGCATCTGAGGCGTGACTCGTAACCACAGTATTCATGAAGGGCAGTGTTTCGAGCTCTCTAACGGATAAGTCTGTCGTGCTGCAATATATAGCAGAGACTCAATAAACCACTTTGCTGTCTTGGTCTGGCGATATGAGGGACATTCGGAGGGTGCTTGTTCCCGCCCATGTGGTTTGGCACGTTGATTCTCGGTCATTCCAGTGAACCAGTGCAGGGCTGTGAAAGTCACCACAGGCGGAAAAAGCGGAAAGGCCACCATCCACAGCGTACAACCGGCATCCCATTATCCGAGCTGCGCTGTAGAGCTCGAACTCTGGATGCATTGTCTGGCGGCGGGGGTGCTGTTGTGCCCCAGTTCCTGCCCTCTTGCAACCCTTCTTCCCACGGGTCAGCAGCCAGAAATTCGGCGAACGCTTGTTTCCCCCCGCCAATGCTATTACGATGCGGTACTGCGGGAAAACGTCCGTCTTGGTCCGAGCTGTACCGGCCTACGACGAACTGTCAATGCCCCGCACATGCAGTTGCAATTCCTCAGGCTTCTTTCGCGTGGTAACTAGACTGTCTTCGACAGTGCCATGCAGTCATGCAGTATCGTGCCTTCTTCACGACGAACGGTCAACGCCTCGCCTACGTAGGAGAAATTCTTTGAAGTGGGAAGACGAGGTGGACAACATCCCAGCAGCCGTGGAGGGGACGAGAGACAAGAGACCAAACGTTATTTAAGGCGGTCCCGGTCCCCCTGTTAGAGCAGTCGCCCCAGCCGACTCTGTAGAGCTGGGAGGCTATGTTCAGCGACACTTTTTCCTGCTATAAACTTATTTTGGGAAGCACTTGCCTCACGGTGTTCCACTACTAAGCGAAAGCCCGCCTTCGGCTACGTCGGTTCGTCAGCCTTGCTTCTCCCATCTACACGCTAACATTTCTTCATAGCAACGTCACAACAGTGGCCAAGCGATTCTCTTTCCGATGAGCCTAGTCGTAGTATAGTCGTGACGCCACTTTCCTAGATCGAAACTCGGAGTCTTCGCTTTCGCTGAGCCTCGGCTTCCTTTGCTCGGAACTCGGTATCGGTTAAAGGGTGCACTAAACACATCATAAAAAATATAGCAATGAAATGAAGAAAAAAAACAGGTGGATACAAAGGTATGTTAGTTCACGAGGCCGTGCTCAGATGTCGCGCACTGTACCGGACAGGGTCGTACTTGACCGCTTATGCTTGTTCATCAATCTGGGCATATCCGATTGTCACTTGACTGCGTGGAACCCTAGGCATTCTTGATATATTGTGGCACTTGCCGATTTAGAACCTGTAGCGTAACACAAACGATGCACCTTGATCAGTCCGCGACCGCAAACACTCCGCGTTTGATGGTGCACGTTGCATACTTATTCAGACAGCAGTTTCCTTTTACAGCGAAAGCTGTTATGAGATCACAACAAGGGTCGTTCCTGCGCCGTAGTTGTGCGCCGCCACCGCCGGTGTCCGTAACCAATATGGCACGAAATAAGAAAAAAAAAACTTAACTAAATAAAAGAACACCTCTGACAGACTGGGAATCGAACCCGGGTCTTCTACGTGGCAGCTCAGCACTCTACCACTGAGCTACGCCACTGCTTGAAACTGCCGTGCAAATTGACCCTAGGCAGGCTTCATGTCGGCTAAGTGTCACGAGCAAGACGTACGTGACGAAAAGAAGAGGAAGACCATGAAGCCTACCGAGCGATCCGCGCGAGCGCGCGCTTGGAAAATTCGAGAGCGCTCGAGGCACGTGGACCCGAGCCGAAAAGGAAGACGAAGAGGCGGGAGCGGGCATTGTCTGCGTGGACTGCGAAGCGGGAGGTTGGATCGCCAGCTGATGCCCTGGTGACGGGAGCGACGGGCGTTCGAGTCGGCTGCCGGTGACGCGGACGTCTCGAGGAGTGGCCGGCGTTCGAGCAAGGCTGCTCGGGGATGCACCTACCGCGCCCGGCAAGAACGGACGTTCCCGGAGCAAGCCCCCTTCTGCAGCAGGCCACCAAAGGCAATCCCCGGAGTGCCACGTCGTCGCTGGAACACCACGCCGGGCCATCGCGTCGACGACGTTAGGCCTAACGGCCTAGCGGTGAAGCCAGCGGTACGGCGGCCTGCATGTGTACAGGCTACGACTGGCGCGTCAGGCTTCAGAGTGGGCCCAAAGATTGACCAAGAGGAATGAATGGACGACAGGGACTGCAGATGAAGACTTAGGCTATGAACCAAGTCAGCAGAATTGCCAAGTAAGGCCGGTTCGGCGTATTAGTTGTTTCAAGACTGAAGTATAGAAGTAAGACAGTTTAGTTGTGTAGTTAGGTATTTTCTTTCGTAGTTTGTTTGCTGTGACGATATGATCGAGGTTGTAAATTTGTACATTTTGAGAGTGCCGTGCTTTTTCGTTTGATAAATGTTTGCCTTGTTCTATTTCCCGCGTCTTTGAGTTCATTGCCCGGGTCCGCCCGAATCCGTGACAATTGGCGAGCCTGCACTCTCAAAATGTGCAAATTTACAACCTCGATCATATCGTCACAGCAAACAAACTACGAAAGAAAATACCTAACTACACAACTAAACTGTCTTACTTCTATACTTCAGTCTTGAAACAACTAATACGTCGAACCGGCCTTACTTGGCAATTCTGCTGACTTGGTTCATAGCCTAAGTCTTCATCTGCAGTCCCTGTCGTCCATTCATTCCTCTTGGTCAATCTTTGGGCCCACTCTGTAGCCTGACGCGCCAGTCGTAGCCTGTACACATGCAGGCCGCCGTACCGCTGGCTTGACCGCTAAGACCATTAGGCCTAACATCGTCGACGCGATGGCCCGGCGTGGTGTTCCAGCGACGACGTGGCACTCCGGGGATTGCCTTTGGTGGCCTGCTGCAGAAGGGGGGCTTGCTCCGGGAACGTCCGTGCTTGCCGGGCGCGGTAGGTGCATCCCCGAGGAGCCTTGCTCGAACGCCGGCCACTCCTCGAGACGCCCGCGTCACCGGCAGCCGACTCGAACGCCCGTCGCTCCCGTCACCAGGGCATCAGCTGGCGATCCAACTTCCCGCTTCGCAGTCCACGCAGACAATGCCCGCTCCCGCCTCTTCGTCTTCCTTTTCGGCTCGGGTCCACGTGCCTCGAGCGCTCTCGAATTTTCCAAGAGCGCGCTCGCGCGGATCGCTCGGTAGGCTTCATCGTCTTCCTCTTCTTTTCGTCACATACCTCTTGCTCGTGACAGTAAGGAATCGCGTTAACGTGTGTTGTAAAGCGTTTTAGAACAGTAATGTAACAACAAGGCGTCACACAATGTGAATTGCGTAACGAGTGGGGCGTTCAATGCTCCAACCCATTACAAAGCCTCAGGCAAAATTCTTCATCGTCTTCAGCCACAGCATCAACAAAGGGCACGTAATGCGTTAAAAGAGTGTAGCGGGTACCGCGCTTTTCTGAAGAATGACGAATAATGGCATAGAAGACGCTTCGCCACTACACAAAAATAATGATGATTTATGGCGTAGTGGGTACCATGCAAGTGCGCTGGTAGTAGTTGCCCCAAGAGAGTTTAAAAAAGGCTCTAAAAAGGCCAGCTTTCGTTGTGGCTGTGCTGCGCGTTCCGCGCAGGCCTGGCGGTTTTTTAAGAGCGAAGTTCTGAAAGCTTGAGGTAAGACAGCGGGTGCCCGCAAGAAATCCTCCTCGCGACTGCTTATCACCCGCTGTTGCCGCGTCGCTGACGGAGACTATCCGCGCAGCCGCTGCGCGAGGAGAGTACGAGCAACGAAAGGCCCCTGCTTCTAACGGGGGTGCCACCGTCAGCTTCGTACGTTAGTTCTGGCGCTGGAGTTTGGACATTCTTGCATGGTCTGTAACAGGCTGTGGTTCGAATCTACTTTGTGTACGCCAACGAAAGACCTAGCATCAGCCAAGAAGGCCCCATTAAGCACCTAAGATGAACGAGCTTCGCTGTTTCTTAACCCTTTCAGCCCTGGATTCTTTATTTTGGTCGCAGCAGCTTTTTGTGCTTTTTTTTCTAATAATCGGGCCTTCAGAAGAACAAGAAGGAACAATTTTGCTACTAGTACAAGTATTTATGGATTAACAAACATGACGTCAAATGAGGTCATCAGGGCTCAGTAGTTGTGAAATGAAAAAAAATGGCTTCTTTATGCCTGCTGCTCACTGGAGTACACAAAATCTGAACCGACGTCTTCTTTGGCAGTGTGAAAGTCATTGAAACAGCTTCGGTACTTCGCCCCGGAAATGGCGCTTGCCCGCCTCAGACTACCCGCCTCGGCGTCACGCATGACTTCGGTGAAGCTTCTACTTTGTGGCTCCCAGCTCCGCAAACATGCCACAATTCTGGTGTCGTCGCAGTCGATATCATTGAAGAGGTATTTCCCCAAGAATTAGCTGTTCTGGTTTTGTTTCCGAGGTGCTAGGGGAAATCTGTGGTTGTGCCAATTGATACCGCCAGGACTGAAAGGGTCAAGCTTTACGCGGCTAGTGTAAACTTTTCCTTTTTTATTGCGATTGCAATTATATGACACTCCCGGCTGCTTTTTGCCGTCGGCGCCGCCGTCATGCGCCGTATATATATATATATATATATATATATATATATATATATATATATATATATATATATATATATAGTAGTGGGAAAAGAATCACGCGGACCCCGATAGAATTATGAACAAGAAAGAAAATACGACTTTCGTTGGTTTGGCACTGTATATTCTTACTAACGTTTCGTCTGGTGGACCAGACTTACTGGTCTTTGACAAAGTCTGGTCCACCAGACGAAACGTTAGTAAGAATATACAGTGCCAAACCAACGAAAGTCGTATTTTCTTTCTTGTTTATATATATATATATATATATATATATATATATATATATATATATATATATATATATATATATATATATATATATATATATATATATATAAACATTATTAATGAGAACTAACAGACAATGGTGCCAAGGAAAGTATAGGGGACGTTATTAGAAGTAATTTTAATGTAAATGCGAAGAAAGGAAAGTGGACGAAAAGATAACTTGCCACCGGCAGGATCCGAACCTGCGACCTTCGAATAACGCGTCCGATGCTCTACCACTGAGCTACGGTGGCGGTCATCCCTCCGTCTACTTTTTAGGGTATATATGTTCATTTAAACGTGGGAGCGTCAGTCACCGCCGTCTCTTGCCATTACGGCGAGTGTAGAACACCCTTTTTTTTGCCTGTAGGCGTCACTTTCGTCCACTTTCCTTTCTTCGCATTTACATTAAAATTACTTCTAATAACGTCCCCTATACTTTCCTTGGCACCATTGTCTGTTAGTTCTCATTAATAATGTGTTTAACAAAGTAAACGAGCCCTTAAGTTCACACTTCTTTCCTTCGTATATATATATATATATATATATATATATATATATATATATATACATACAGGGTGTTTCAAGAAATGTGTCCACTATTTTTTAAAAAATCAGGAATACGCGGTATTTGCTCTCGCTGTCTTCACAGTTGTTTTTTTTCTGTAGCGGCAGGCATCTTAAGATGGTTGAAGACATGATTTGGGGCAGTAATTAGGAGAGTTGAATTAATTAACTTTTTTAATTAGCGGGGTTAGGTGGTTAAGTCCAATGGGAGAATTGAAGTCCTTCACGCGAAGAACTCATTTCAGCTTTGAGACTTTGAAAAAGCGGCCTCTATTAATTATTGTGGCGTAATGAACTTCAGGCAAATTCAGCGGCGAAACCGAAACCGAAACGCGGAAGAGCGCAACTGCTACATCCGTCTGAGACGTCCACAATGAGTGAACGTCATTATATCAACCATCAATTGACTTCTTGGTGTGAGTGTGTGGGCTGCGCTTGCAGTAGTAGCACGCATAACGCACATACGTTAACGAACGGGGACGCACTGCACCTCTGTAACCGTTATCTTGAACAGTGACGTCATTCTAGTCGTCTGCTTGTTGCGCTCATCGGTGCTTGGGTTTCGGTTTCGCCATTGAATTTGCCTGAACTTCACTACGCCGCAATAATTAATAGAGGCCGTTTTTCCGAAATCTAAAAGTTGAAATGGGTTCTTCGCATGAAGGACTTCAATTCTCCCTTTGGACTTAACCATCTAACTCCGCTAATTAAAAAGTTAATTAATTTAACTTTCTTAATTACTGTCCCAAATCATGTCTTCAACCACCTTAAGATGCCTGCCGCTACAGAAAAAGCAATTGTGAAGACACCGAGCAAATTCCGCATTTTGCTGATTTTTAAAAAATAGTGGACACATTTCTTAAAAGCACCCTGTATATATATATATATATATATATATATATATATATATATATATATATATATATATATATACCGGGTGTCCCAGCTATCTTTAGCCAAGGGTTAAAAAATACAATATTTGAGGCAGGCGAGTGAAATCAGTTGAATATTGCTTACAGCTATCTTGCGCACTACAGGCAATTTTTTCTTTTGTAATTAACGAATTTTTTTAATTAGAATTAATTTACTAAATTGATAAATATTGACTTTACGCGAGAAATGAGAGTTCCAAAGTTCGAGGGCGTCTTCAGAAACCCCCATGGCATCATTTGCGATAAAGAAAGCTTTACGCGTACCATTTTTTCCGTGCTTGAAAGAAAGCCCGCGAAATACAAAAAATACCACGTGACTAGCGCATTCGCGCGCCGCAACCCTGCTGCTCTCAGCCGTGGTTTGAGCGAACAAAATCGGCTGCGACCACGAACCGCCGGCTGCGTTGCAGCGGTAGGCCGATAAGTTGATGGTGGTTTCTTGGCCCGTTGCCAGCCAGTTGGCGCGCGTGACTGTGCAAGTTGTGCCGAGCGCGGGCGAAGAAACCACCGTAAACTTATCGGCCTGCTGCTGCAACGCAGCGCGCGGTTCGTGGTCGCAGCTGATTTTGTTCGCTCAAACCACGGCCTGAGAGCAGCAGGGTCGCGGCGCGCGAATGCGCTAGTCACGTGGTATTTTTTGCATTTCGCGGGCTTTCTTTCAAGCACGGAAAAAATGGTACGCGTAAAACTTTCTTTATCGCAAATGATGCCATGGGGGTTTCTGAAGACGCCCTCGAACTTTGGAACTCTCATTTCTCGCGTAAAGTCAATATTTCTGAAGATAGTAAATTAATTCTAATTAACAAATTCGTTAATTACAAAAGAAAAAATTGCCTGTAGTGCGCAAGATAGCTGTAAGCAATATTCAACTGCTTTCACTCGCCTGCCTCAAATATTGTATTTGTCAAGCCTTGGCTAAAGATAGCTGGGACACCCTGTATATATATATATATATATATATATATATATATATATATATATATATATATATATATATATATATAGCCAGGAAATGAAGGAGCACACTTACGAAAATTGAATATTTTTTACTGGTTAACGTTTCGGCCGTGGCACGGCCTTCGTCATTTCTCATTCTGACGAAGGCCGTGCCACGGCCGAAACGTTAACCAGTAAAAAATATTCAATTTTCGTAAGGGTGCTCCTTCATTTCTTGACTATATGTGCACCGGACCCACAGAACTTTCTTTTGAATCATATATATATATATATATATATATATATATATATATATAGGAAAGAATTGTAAACTTAAGGGCTCATTTGCTTTGTTAAACACAGTATTAATGAAAACTAACAGACAAAGATGCCAAGGAAAGTATAGGGGAAGCTATTAGAAGTAATTGTAATGTAAATGTGAAGAAAGGAAAGTGGACGAAAAGATAACTTGCCACCGGCAGGATCCGAACCTGCGACCTTCGAATAACGCGTCCGATGCTCTACCACTGAGCTACGGTGGCGGTCATCCCTCCGTCCACTTTATAAGGTATATATGTGTACTTAAACGTGGGAGCGTCAGTCAGCGCCGCCTGTTGCCATTACGGCGAGTGTGGAACACTCTTTTTTTGCCTGTAGGCGTCACGTAGTACGTGATCTTATTACGAGCGGGCAGCTGACTAATAATCCCTCGCATACTACCTGAAGGCATCAAGTCTGCCAGAATGAGACCCTCGTTATGAATGAAGGAAAGAATTGTAAACTTAAGGGCTCATTTGCTTTGTTAAACACAGTATTAATGAGAACTAACAGACAAAGATGCCAAGGAAAGTATAGGGGAAGCTATTAGAAGTAATTGTAATGTAAATGTGAAGAAAGGAAAGTGGACGAAAAGATAACTTGCCACCGGCAGGAATCCGAACCTGCGACCTTCGAATAACGCGTCCCATGCTCTACCACTGAGCTACGGTGGCGGTCATCCCTCCGTCCACTTTATAGGGTATATATGTGTACTTAAACGTGGGAGCGTCAGTCAGCGCCGCCTGTTGCCATTACGGCGAGTGCGGAACACTCTTTTTTTGCCTGTAGGTAGTATGCGAGGGATTATTAGTCAGCTGCCCGCTCGTAATAAGATCACGTACTACGTGACGCCTACAGGCAAAAAAAGAGTGTTCCACACTCGCCGTAATGGCAACAGGCGGCGCTGACTGACGCTCCCACGTTTAAGTACACATATATACCCTATAAAGTGGACGGAGGGATGACCGCCACCGTAGCTCAGTGGTAGAGCATCGGACGCGTTATTCGAAGGTCGCAGGTTCGGATCCTGCCGGTGGCAAGTTATCTTTTCGTCCACTTTCCTTTCTTCACATTTACATTACAATTACTTCTAATAGCTTCCCCTATACTTTCCTTGGCATCTTTGTCTGTTAGTTCTCATTAATACTGTGTTTAACAAAGCAAATGAGCCCTTAAGTTTACAATTCTTTCCTTCATTCATAACGAGGGTCTCATTCTGGCAGACTTGATGCCTTCAGGTAGTATGCGAGGGATTATTAGTCAGCTGCCCGCTCGTAATAAGATCACGTACTACGTGACGCCTACAGAGAAAAAAAGAGTGTTCCACACTCGCCGTAATGGCAACAGGCGGCGCTGACTGACGCTCCCACGTTTAAGTACACATATATAGACCTTTTCACTGAAGGCTCCCTGGGCGCCGCCATAGCGCTCTCTGGGCTGTTGTTAACATGCGTGACCCCCCAAAAATGCACGCCCGAGCCTGTGACGTCGGCTTTTGTGCTCCCGTGCAACAGCCCAGAAAGGAGGGGATCCTCCTCTCCGTAAAAAAAGGTCTATACCCTATAAAGTGGACGGAGGGATGACCGCCACCGTAGCTCAGTGGTAGAGCATCGGACGCGTTATTCGAAGGTCGCAGGTTCGGATCCTGCCGGTGGCAAGTTATCTTTTCGTCCACTTTCCTTTCTTCACATTTACATTACAATTACTTCTAATAGCTTCCCCTATACTTTCCTTGGCATCTTTGTCTGTTAGTTCTCATTAATACTGTATATATATATATATATATATATATATATATGTGTGTGTGTGTGTGTGTGTGTGCGTGCGTGCGTGCGTGCGCGCGTGTGTGTGTGTGTGTGTGAAAAGCCAGGAAGAAAAATAATTCAGAGAAATATTTTCCGACGCACAGAATCGAACGGGCGACCTCTCGCTCCGCAGCGCGCGGCGCTAACCGCTAGGCCACAGAAGCGCACGTCCTTCAGCATGCCAACGGCGACCTTTTTATATACACCATTCTCCGCTGGCGGTACACCGATCTCGGGGAAATACCAGCGTGTTCTCTGCCTTTCCATCGAGATGGCGCGAAGTGCGAGCTCGGCGCCCCCCCTCGTTGCGATGCGTTGGCCCCTCAACCTGCATTTTGCCCTATGGAGCGTAGTCGCGTGTGCCCGCGCGCGCGCGCTTACCTTGGGATGGGGGCAGTTTTACGTCGTGTGCTTACGCCGGAAAGATTGCGTTTAGGTTACAGAGCGCACAAAGGTCACTTCGTTCGCGGCAGAGGCCCCGTTTGCGAAAGGAGCGCGCTGTTCGAACAGAGTGAAGTAACAACTGTGACACTTATTAGTTCGCGCTTGTCCTGTGTATACCTGTGCGTATGTTTCGTGCATTCTTTGTGTTTGAGCAGTGCGTTAAATGTCGAGCTGTGAACGTTGTTAGTTCGCGCTCGTCCTGTGTGTGTTCTTTTCGTGCGTCATTTGCGCTGCTTCCAAGTTTTGATCTGCTTGCCGTTCTTCGCGTGAAATCCCAATTTGTTGCTATCGCATTCATTGCTTCGCCCTTGCGGCGAAACTGTGACTTTTTTTCTTTTTCTCTAATTCTTAAACAACCAAAAATTGCACAGCATTTCTTGGGGGATACCCCCAAGAAATACTGACCGCTATTTGTGAGACCATGCTTCAAAAGCTGAAAAGCAGTCACTCCAGCAGGACCTCGTCTTTTCATGACGATGCAAGAAAGCCTCCTACCGTGATCCCGTACGTTCATGGACTAAGACATTCCCTCAAGAAGATCGCCGACAGACAAGGCATGAGGACAGTGTTTTGGGCTCCCGACAAGGCTTCAACGATGTGCCGCAGGGTAAACACTGACAAGAAGGAAGAAACCTGCGGACACAGACACCATCCGCAATACGCGCCATGCCAGCAAGCTGTCGTGCATCGGATTCCCTTATGCGGCCGGGCTTGCATCACCCAGTCTGTTCGATGCCTTAACGTGCGGACAAGCGAACATGCTGCTTCACTGAAGATAACAGCACCTTGTGGACACCTAGCAGCTCGTGGCAGGGACTGCGCATTCCAGACATATCTCGATCATGTCTGCGTGATAGCGAAAAGCGGCAACAAACTCAAGCAGGAGATAAAAGAAGCCATAGAGATGGAGAAGGAAGGTACCACGTGTGTCATGAAAAGAACTTACATATCTCTCTGGCGCGTAAAAAAAAAACAGTCTGTGGCAACGACACCAGGTGCCCATCATTGATACCTGTTCGTGACTGTGCGTGTTTGGTTATTTATTTTGCCGCGTGCATAGGAGCAAAATTTTCAGCTTTTAGTAAAGGTCCGCGACGTTCTTGCATGTGTTCCTTTTGTCCCTTCTAATAAGTTCCACTGCTCAAACCAGTCACGGAACAGTGGTTTCATGTTGACCTTTCCCCGGCTGACATGGCAATAAAAGAGGTGGAAATCCGCAGGTCAACCTAAAACGCACAAAAATAGTTCGACAACGCCACTTTCCAAGCACCAGAACGCAAAATCCGAGCCGTCGCGCACAATCCAAAAGGAGAAGAGCGCTGGTTGGCGGACCGGTCGTCCTCGACGAACGCAAAGCTCTATTAGCCCCGAGAACGAACACTGGCGTCGCTGCAGTCGCACCGATGTGACGTCACGGCAACGACTCGCCTGCTCCGCCGCAGCTTGTTACCATTTTCTGAGCCCGCAGCGTACCCGCTCTTTAGCGATACTATGGTGATTACTCGTCACTTTCACGATGCATATCTCACCAGGTACAAGGTGGAAGGTTTCATAACTAGCGAAAGTGATCTAAGCTGTAGAAAGTTCTGAAAACATAGATTAGCATAGGCAAGATTCAGTCCGAACTGAATATTCGCTGTGAAAATGGTGATGCAGGACAGAAAGACTTTCGTTGTTTTGACCACGTACTGCAAGAAATCGATGCTAAGTAAATATGCTGAGTGGTTCTAACTTCGTTAACGCAAATAACCCTAGTAGAGGCAAAACCGTCATATATCTTAAAGGGACCGACAACTGCCCAGAACATGAACTGAGATGACTCCACGGATGGAAAGATTGTCCGTCGCATTGACTCAAACCAACCTTGTTTTTTTTTTTTTTTTTTGTGAGGGATGGATTTATATTTTTATTTCTTCATCGAAAGACGCGAAAAATGACCTTTGGCGCCTCTGGTGGCAAATACATGAACGATTCGATGTACCTAGCCACGTGACCGTAGATTGCTGTAGACGGTCGAGGATCTTGTTGTTGGTATTAAAATATTGTTCATTTCTTTATATTAAAAGATATTGTTCCATAAAAATGTGCACATAAGCCTGCGTTAGTAGTATGCATTAAAACGGCGCTGCCTTCGCGTGACGTAATGATCTCATCCTCGTCAGCGCGTCTTGAGCAACTTTTCAGCGTGCTCATGTTAACCGTGCACGCAGTTTACAGGTCGCTAAGATTTTTGAGCGACATAACTTTGCTACCTGCACTTCGTCTCAGAAATGACGCGCACTGCTACTCAACGCGGCCGTGCATATGAGTAGTGACGTTTTCGGTGACTTGGCTCGGCTTATGCATCGTGGCTCGTGCACAGGCGCAGGCAACCTTAGGCGCAGGCGCGCACACGCGGTATAAATACAGGGAAGGTGTATAATGCCACATCATCTCATTGTAGCAGCTCGCTATTTTCAAAAATAGTTGAAAAGCTCAAAATAAAGGTGGTTAAGCATAGTTACAACAACTCCTGCGAAAGTAGAACGACGAGAGCTTTTTGTGCAAGAAAGGCTGGCGGCATCGCCATCAATTCTCAGCGTTGCTGGAGGGAAGGTACATCTGTGTTTAGAGCCTTTCAGATAAAAAAATACTGCTTGTAAAATAACTACGTGCTTTTTGGATTAACTACTGTGGCTACGAACACTACGAAGGGTGAGCTTTCTGTCGCGCCGTAAAAAA
This sequence comes from Rhipicephalus appendiculatus, assembly GCA_030522465.1. Taxonomy (NCBI): domain Eukaryota; kingdom Metazoa; phylum Arthropoda; class Arachnida; order Ixodida; family Ixodidae; genus Rhipicephalus; species Rhipicephalus appendiculatus. Next base: position 95,015 of record JALIZH010015179.1, read on the forward strand.
ATGGGTCGAGAAAAATCAATTGTCGACCCTTTTAAAGTAATCGCCCGCGAACAAAGTCTAATCATGTAAATACGGTGCCTTACGTGTCGTGACATGATTATCAGGTCCACTGCAGAATAACTTGGCTGTATCTAAGCAGAAGCCTGCTTTTGCTTTTCACACCCGTCGGCTGCCCTGACCAGCAATCAAACGCATCCTTAGCAGCGCGACACAGCAAACCTCATCAGCCCTTTCGAACTGCGTACGACAGAGTGCGGGGACCGTTGGCGATTGTAAAGAATAAAATGTACATTTTTTATTGTTATACCAGAAACATTATCGATGCTGTTTTCGTCGTACATGTGTAGCTTGCGTCAAGCAAAAAGCGAGCGCATACAGTGGAACAGCGTACGAAACGCGCGCATGCTATGCAGGCGTGCTACGGCCGGCTTCCATGAGTCCGTGCCGTGACATCATGAAAGCCTCCCGCCAGGCGGCGCCACCCCAACTTCTCGGGGCTAATACCACGTTTTCTCTCTCCCTCTTTTAGCTAATGCCTTGCTGTGCTATGTTTGCCTCCTCTCTCTCTGCTTGGCCCTCACCAAGCTGCACCGAGTTTTTGTATACGCATGGAACAGTTCAACGTCGACCTTAAACAGCCCCGCTCTTTATAGGTCGTCCCCGCTGAAGCGCAGAGAAGTAAATGAAAGCAGGATCTACCAAGCAGCACGTTCTATTTATGTTTAGCTGTACACTCTCAGTACGGTCCTGGATAATAGCCTCGATATAGGCGGCATCCTTCGACGTACTGTTTATTATCACGGCTATGGACAGCCCGGCGAAGAGAAGTATACGTTACTCTCTTCAGGCGGCCTCGAACTTGAGGAGTGCCGTCTATAAACAATCTGATAAGCGGCCGAAATCCGCATACGGCCCCGCAGGCCGATTCCGCGTGCGAGCGGAGCGACAGGGCGCCGAGTGGCCCCGAGGGGGGCGAAGAAGCGTCGGAAACAACTGCACGCGCATGCGTTTGAACGAAAAAAAAAAGAAAGAAGAAATTGAGACGCACGCTCCGCGCTCGCCCGGCGCGCGCGTGTGAAGGGAAAAAATTACACCATCTTCCCAAAGGGAACCCTGATGGGATGCGAAGCAGCAGCGTTGCGCACGGGTAGCGTCACGGGTTGAACGGCGCTAACGCGGGTGCTGCGGTGAGTGCTGGAAGATTCGTTTGAAGCGATGGCTGGCGTAGGTGTTGTCTTTGCGCGTCAGGCGGCAGCTGCGGGCGCTCCGGCGAGCCCGCGGCAGGCGAGGGAGAGAGTGACGTCAGCACGCACTGCGAGAGGAGCGTGACGTCAACGCGCAGCTACGGCGTGACCTACTTGGCACCGCTCCAACACCTGCGGCGAGGGGAGCGCGTTGCGGCGCGTTCGTCCGTACGCACGGAGGGACAGCGTTACACAGCCTAGTCAAATAGCTGCTTCGCATCTAAAAAAAAGACAGACGAGAACCGCGGAAGCTGAGAAGTTTCGTGTTCGCCGCGCGGCCGCTCCATCACGAGACATGCAGGCGACAGGGCTTTGAGGCCGGTAACCTTCACCTGTTTGTCAACGTACTTGGAAAGCGCTTAACAGCGTCGGCTGCGCGCTTTGCGCCTGCCGCTGGGTAATATGTTTTCATCAATGGATATGAAAGGTGTGTATCGAGGGCAATGTAACGCGCCGCAATGTGAGTGCGATGGATTTTGCCGCGCCGGGAACAATGAGCCTGCCGCACCATACCAGGCTGGTTGGTGCGCGTACTGCGGGCACAGTCCAGTACAACATGCTCGAATTGGTAAGTAGCCTTTTTGTTTTCTTTGATGGTGTCGTGATATCTGCTGATGTATGTGCAGGATCCAATTTTGAACGAAAAAAAAAAGAAAAATAGGAGGAGTGGGGGGGGGGGCACACTTCGCCCGTTATATATATACATTGATCGTGTTATACTTATGAGAGAACATTAAACGCAGCAGTAACTACTTTCGAATTTACATGCTTTGTGTGTAATCTTCGTTACATCCCATTGTAGATGCGCTTTTTCGCGGAATACAATGCTTCTTATGTTATCATGTGTACACATTACGTTGTGACAAATTTGTTTTCAATTTACTCAGTTCATGGCTCGCAGTTGTTTCGTGACTTAATTGTGGCATGCCAGCTTGTGTAACTTTTCAACATCTGGAACCACGTACGTTTTTCAGGGTCGAGATCTACGCAGGATGTGTTCTTCATGCCGCCCCATGTACCACCCAGCCAACCGCAGGAAGCGATTGAAACACAGCTGAATACCGGTAAGTGTGCAGCATTCTTATCTGAGATTCCACGCAGTGATGTTAGGCCGCTGGCTCTAATTGGAGTTTAATCAGGGACGCGGTAATACGTTAGCTTGGATTTATTATGCGACTGACGTGCACTAAGTAACCGAATTGTGAAGCATCTGCTTCTGACTGTATTGCGCCAAATGCGTCATATATGAGCACTGCAACTCGCATTTTACCGCAAAGTAATTGAGACTTTTATAGTGATATCACAATGCTGCGAAGTCACATAATCGCCTTTGAAACAAATCTCTGAAATAGAGAATGACACTCTTCCAGGTCATAATATGGCTTTTTGTCACTTCTGGAGGTTCATTTGCCTTAACTGCTGATGTATGAAATTTTTTATTTATGAATAGTTCGTACTGCTGACGTTGTTCGTACTGCTCCTAATCAAGAAATAGAAAAGGCACACCTTGTTACGTCGGCAATTATCAATGCATGTATACATATATTTCCATAACAGTTAGTTTATTTCCATGAAGTGTTACACTACACAATACAAAGTTTTCATTAATTAGAACTTACGACTGTGTTTACAAAAAGGGGAGGATAGGCCTCTGTACATTAAACTATATGTGAATTGTTTTCATTGTTTGGTCTCCCAGACACAGCTAATGCAAAAATAACCTGCAGCATCACACTAATGACTGTTTGTACAATTAGAAAGACTGCACTTCCTGTTTTGAATACTGCATGACACTTACAGCTGAGTTAACTGTATGAGCATGCCCGTGTAGCTAGGATTTCTTTATTAGACAACTAGCTAGAACTTCTTAACTTCTTATTTGATATCCTTTTCAGGAAGCAGCAAGAATTATTGGCCCACCTGGTTTTCTACAAGAAGGTCTATGATGGGAACACTTTCCAGTGCTTACGGCACACTTTATTTAGGATATCATACATCTCCCTGCATTTGGGCAAGCCCCAGTGTTACTGTTTTGATTCCAATAAAAGACGACAAACAACATTTCTTTTATCAGTTATCGAGTTATGACATTTGTCACGCATTAAAAAAAAGTACTTGTGCATGCAAAACAGATTTCTGAAACACTGGCCTATCAATATCAATGCTCGTGTTCTACAAAACAAGTTGAACAGATGATTTTTGGAAAACAATGCACAAAAGGAATAAACGGAAGGCAGTGAGACAGAGAGTGATCCACATTGATTGAAAATTGGTGGGTTGAACTTTTATTAATGGTTGTGTAATTGCATGGTGAACTCGAAAATCCAGTACAGGTGCAGCAAGAGATCATATGCCACCGACTTTTTTTCAGTTTTGAATATCTGCTACAGTTCTCGTATTCTAGCATGGTATTTGTAACGTTGAACCACGATCAAGCCAACCTGTGTACTGCTGTGGCAATGTACCAGTTATAAGAGATCCTCATTTTCTGAAAATCAGCTGTTTTATTGAGGCATGCAGCAACAATATTTCAAGTTCATTCTGCACTCCAACTACATGCGGACATTCGCGAAATAGACGTGCAAAAGCATCAACTATTTATTTGGAGGGAAACCTGTCGGTGGCAAATTTGTGTACGTCATACTGGATCTTGGCGCACGTTTCTGCATTCATTTGAACAGGGGTGTGATGCTGAGTAAAGGTAAGAGTAGCTAGTTCCCATATATAAGACAAGTTAAAGACTGAAGACGAGTAAAAACCACTGTGTCGCGCGAAATAGCGTGCAAAAGTGGTAATTGCTGAAACAGATGATCGTCGAACTGCTAAAAAGGTGCTGCTGACCCAACGTGCGGCTCGCGACGGTTCACGCGCACTAAATGCAAATGTTAGTGTAGGCACTTTAAAATACCCATTCAAACATTAACGTGCCAAAGCAGGTTAACGTTCCACGAACAGCTGAGAACGGGCTGCTGTCACTGACAAGCGTGTACAACGGAAATTGCTCGCAGCACACGCACATGGGAAAAATGTACGTGGGTTTCGAGATCTGAGGATATCCTCGTCACGCTGGTATACATTCGCGAATTTTCGGTGAGCGAAACAACCGCTGTTCACGGAGAAGCTTTAAAGACACACGGACACACGTTAATTGTTCTTGCGGCACGGCGAATTACGAACCGAAGTCGGAGCCGAAGGTGCTTACCGCGTTTGTCTGGAGTTCATGAAGCCCCGCAAACTATTTGCTGACCTGATGCACGCTCAAACACATCATGCACATGGCACAAAAACAGAAGTTCAACGTCACGCCGACTGTTTGCAAACGACATGGTAGATATATACCCCCCGCAAAAAAACGAGCATTCTTGCGGTGGCGCTGTGGTGCAATGGGTAAGTTATCTGCTTTCAGTGCACGCGGTCCCGAGTTCGATTCCAGTGCTGTGCGTAATTTGCATGTTGTTGTCGCAGATTTTGATGATTGTGGTACTGTTCATCTTCTAATTACCCGTAGTGATAATTACAACCGTCCAAACTCGCGAGAAAGCCGTTGACAGCGTCAAAAAAATAACTTTCTTCTTTCTCGCAAGCGCATCGGGGCCGCCTACAGACAGACCACCTACAGGGCCGTCACGCGTAACCGCAGGCCGTACCTAGCCAGGAAAAGTTTGACTTAAAATCCCGTCTAAGCATCGCCACGGCTCTTCTGAAGGCCACTTAAAATAGGGCCGCTTCTTCTGGGACACGGCTACGGAGCCGCGTAACGAACTGACTAGATGCGGCCATAATTTCACCGGATTTCCTGCCTGAAGGCGTGTATTCTAGCCGGGATTTGACTGAGAGTGTAGCTATGGTAGGCCAAGTATAAATAGGACTCCAGAAGAGTAGCGTGCCAACAAGAAAACATGAAGGGAATAGTAAAGGAAGTGCCAGTAGCAAATCACAGGTGGCATACGTGAATGAAGCTCGTGCACGAAACACCAAGCGCATGCGGCAAGCCAACATAGGCGTGCATGCACATAGGCGTGCACACGAGGGGGGGGCAAGGGGGGGGGCCGCCGCCCCCCTAGTCACCTAAGAGGGGGGTGGGCAAAGTCTGCCCCATACATTGAATTAATAGGGAGGAGGGGTCCTGCGACGAACCTTCACCTCCCCCCTGAAGGGGAAACCTGCGCACGCTTATGCGCATGCATGTCGCGAATAATAATAATATCTGGGGTTTAACGTCCCAAAACCACCATATGATTATGAGAGACGCCGTAGTGGAGGGCTCCGGAAATTTTGACCATCTGGTGTTCTTTAACGTGCACTGACATCGCACAGTACACGGGCCTCTACCATTTCGCCTCCATCGAAATGCGACCGCCACGGCCGGGATCGAACCCGCGACCTTCGGGTTAGCAGCCGAGCACCCTAGCCACTGTTCCACCGAGGCGGACCGCATGTCGCGAAGCGGTGGACGCGGTCTGGTAGGTGGCCTCGGCGAGCAAACGTCGTTTAATGCGCACCTCGTTGGCGGTTTCGTCGTCGTTTGTCGCTTTAGATTCTGCACAGTGGTTTGTACGTTAATATGCACGTTCACAACGTGGTCTTTGATACCAAACTAGCCTCCGCCATGTAGCATCTGTGTCGTTTTAACTGTGTTGTAGTAATAACGATATAAATGGGAAGAAACTAAGTGCACGAAAAAAGAACTCCCTATACTTTCCTTCGCTTCGTTATCTGCTGCTTTTCATTAAGGTGGTATCAACAACAACAGCAACAACAAAAAACTGGCTCTTAAAATTCCCCTCTTCATATCGAGGGTCTCATTTCGGCAGACATGATGCCTTCAGTTAGTATGCGAAGGCTTATTTGTCAGCTCCCTGCTCAGTAAAGTATTACGTGCTACGTGACGCCAGCTGGTAAAAAAAAAGAGTGTTCCACACCCACCGTCACGGGCGGCGCTGACTAACACTCCCATGTTTGCATACCCCTAGATACCAGAAAGTGGATGAGAGGACGACCGCCACCGTAGCTCAATTGGTAGGGCATCGTGCTCGTTATCCAAAGCTTGCAGGTTCGGTACCTGCCGACAGCAATATGTCTTTTCGTCCACTTTACTGTCTCCAGATTTATATAGCTTCGTTATCTGTTGCTTTTCATTAACGTTGCATCAACAAACAAAGGAGCGCTTAAAATTCCCTTGATTCGTTCTTTTGATCTTCCTTCCACTCGGCTGCTTATAAAAACGGGCTATACTATTCCGTAAAAAGTTCCTTTTGCTCTGTTGACTACTCTGATGCTTTGCTGGCCGGACACCGCTGAGAGCACGCCGTAGTTACGCAGGAAAAGTAACAAAGATGGACATGACCCATGCAGTCAAAGACGACCCTGAACTTGACGCCACGGGGAAGCGAGTCCCCGCCACCTTCCGGACTTGGAAGATGGCAAATATAAATCTAATGCCGACCTTATTAAACTAGACGCATATTTCGAAGCGCATGCCATTAAAAACTTGACTAAGAAAAGAGCTGGAAAGGTTTGTTTTGTTTAGATCACAAGTACCGACAGCTATACCACTCGACGTGACGTAAAATACTGACCCTTTCAAGACTGACAGGCCAAGGATAATGAGACGCCACTAAAGAAGATAGGTCTACCTATCGAAGCGTGGGCCAGCCTGTCTGCGGCCCCTATTCTCTATGTTGATATCTCTACGGCCCACTGCAATTTAAGGATTGCAGCAGGTGGCCAAGTAACTAATCCCTTCTCTGGTGGAATTTTGAGGAGAGCACAATACTTTGAAATATCCGTTAATAATTCTCAGGTTGCATGGGTCAAAACCACGATATGATTAAGAGGCACGCCAGAAGGGCGCTTAAAATTGGACTGGCTGGAGTTCTTTGCACTTCAGTCAAAGCGCATAGGTAACCTTGCATTTCGCCGTCAATGAAATGAGGCCGTCCGGACCCAGAATCGAACCGTGTCTTCGAGCTTAACAGCGTGACCCCCTAACGGCTATGCTACACGCATGTCACTTAAGGGGGAAGTGCATTTGCAAAGTTCGCGATGAAATATGCAGGCGGTCGTGTAATTTTTTGCTCCATTATGTAATTAGGCGTCTTCTTAAGAAAAGACAGTTTCACCTCAAGGGTGAAGCAATGAATGCGATAGCAACAAATTGGAATGTTTTTCAAGGTAAGGCTAGCAGCTACTTCTTTCGGGTCCGATATCGAGTAACTCAACAAAACGCTGGTTTAAGGGAATAGGGCCGCGAAAGAGACCGAAGCGCTTTGTGCTCTCAGTCCTCTAAGTGCGACCCATGGAGAGCACACAAAGTTTACGAGCCGTTTCCTAACGTGTATCGAGATAGCCCGCGCGCCTGCGCTCACGACCACGAAGTTATGAGCAATGTTCGCAGTTACTGCTGGAGTGACGCAGTCCCCCTCCCCCACACCGAAGCGCCTTAACCTGGGGAAAGACCACAGGGGCGTTTTTTCTCTGCTTGAGGGGTCATCGACTTCAGGCCTCGCACGCGGGACGATGTGATCTCATGCACCCTTCGTGCGACGGAGATGGCCGGCTCATTTAGCCTGAAGTAATGCATGTTGTTGGGCTAGTTGGTTGATCGATTTTGCAGCCATGTTTAAACTGCGCGAAGACGACAACACGTTAGACACATAGAACACGCACACACGAAGCGCAGACTTCCAACTGTGTTTATTTCATGAAGGTACAACATTTATTAGCTTCGACAAGGAACAAATTGCATCGATAGCCTTACAGTCAGCAGAAATGTGGCATGACCACTTTCGCGTTACAACCTCGGATAACTCCTGATATGCCCTTCCAAGAAATCTATTTCCTTACGTGATAACGATAATGAGGGTGAACTAACACACGTGTCACCTCTTTTTGCAAGGAAGAATGCCTCGATGATATCTCTTTCTGTTTTTGTTTTTGCCTTGGAAAGGAATTTTGTTTTTTTTAGCTGCGGAAAACAGCTGTCGCAGTTCTTGCAGTGTAGGGCAAGATTACTGCCTGTGCCAGTGCTCATGGATCGCCTGTGCTCCTGCGCACGTTCATTGAAGCAGCGTCCGATTTGGCCGATGTACGACCGGCCGCATGATAACGGAATCTCATAGATGACATTTGACACGCATTTGGTGTACTCAGATTTGTGATTCTTTTTGCACTCGCCATGCCCGTCTTTTTCTTTAGTTAGCAAAGGGCACACTTTCTTGAGTTTGCATGGTGCTGAAAATACGAGGCGAATCCCGTGCCTTTCCGCTACTTTCTTAATGTTGTGTGACAGACAATGAAAATACGGCATAACAAACGGTGATTGTTGGTTCGAGGGTTGCTGTTTCTTATTTGTAGCTTTTATTTTCTGGAGTATGCTTTCAGAAGCACTGCGGATTAAGTGTTCCGGGTACCCGGCAGACAGCAGGCGTTCAACCTGACTGTTGAAACTGTCTGCAACCGAGTGTGCACAGGATTTCTGTAGGGCCGACAAGACCGTAGACGTGATGATGCCTCGTTTAACGAGTTTGGAGTGTGCGCTCATGTAAGGCAGTAAGCTTTTGTTAGACCTTGGGTTGTATGACCAGCGGACGTGGGTGTCGGTGAAATGCAGTTTAAGATCTAAAAACTGGATGTGGTTGTCCTTACTCAGTTCGTGGGTGAAGGTTAAACCTTGCCCCTCAGAGGAGAAGGTGTTGATGACGTTGGTGACAACACCGTCAAGGTCATTACTAAAAGACTTGCTCAAAATAACTAAGAAATCGTCCACATAGCGGAAAACATGCAACACGGGGAACTTGACTAATTCTTTTTGGAGTCGTTTATCAAAAAAGGTCATGAAAATGTCACACAGCACAGGGGCGACTACCGAACCAATGCAAATGCCGGATTTTTGAACATAGTATTGCCCATCGTAGAGGGTGCTGTGGAACTTAGGTAAAACTGCAGCAATTCTAAGAAATTTTCAGTGCAAACACCAACACTATTTTGGAACTCGACCTCACCATGCTCTTCAATGCTTTCTCTAACAGCTTTGTACAGAAATTCGTGCGGAATGGAATAGAAAAGGTCCTCCTCATCCACAGAAAAGGCAGTAGAGGCTTGTGAAATACCCTTTTCCAAGGTTGAAACAAGTTCCTTGGAGCTTCTTAGGCGGTACGGATCTTGCCCCAAAATTTGGTCGAGGTGTTGCTTCAGGTATGAACCCACAACGCGCTGCCAGCTGGCCCTCTCAGAAACAATGGCACGTAGAGGGCAATCCATCTTGTGTGTTTTGCCAGTAAAGAAAATTTCCAAGGAATATTTGTCTGATTTTGAAACAGAATTGGCGACTCCATCGAGTTTCATTTCTTTGAGCTTCTTAATCGCCCGTTTTCTTTGAAGTTTTGCACTGAAGTCAACAGGTCTGAAGTTCTTTTGAACGGCTTGTCTGGCCTTATCCTTAAACATGCCCTGCGGCATGACAACGAATCCTCCCTCCTTGTCCGCTTCCATAATGGACAATCTGCTTTCCTTTAAGTATGAAACCACCCTCTTGAACGGAGCTTTTGTAGAGGACAGGCGACTTACGTTCCGTAGAAGGCAGTCCACGCTGTCACCCACGGCCCGTTCCCTTGTCTGGTCAGAAGCATGGAAGCCGACGCGTCGCACTGTGGCAAGGAGCTCTGAACGGGAGGTCTGGGGTTCGAAGCAGAACTTCGGACCCTTTTGGAGAGTGTCTTTGATGTCCCCCCGGGAGGCTGATGTTGCCCAGGACCGTAGTCGCCCCTGTGTGTGACATTTTCATGACCTTTTTTGATAAACTACTCCAAAAAGAATTAGTCGAGTTCCCCGTGTTGCATGTTTTCCGCTATGTGGACGATTTCTTAGTTATTTTGAGCAAGTCTTTTAGTAATGACCTTGACGGTGTTGTCACCAACGTCATCAACACCTTCTCCTCTGAGGGGCAAGGTTTAACCTTCACCCACGAACTGACTAAGGACAACCACATCCAGTTTTTAGATCTTAAACTGCATTTTACCGACACCCACGTCCGATGGTCATACAACCCAAGGTCTAACAAAAGCTTACTGCCTTACATGAGCGCACACTCCAAACTCGTTAACCCATTAAGGACCACGAAAGAACTACTGGTCCGAATTTATTGACATTTTGCATGTTTAATTAACCACAACAGATAACCACACGTGCAAATTTTCATAGAGTTACGTGTGTTTCTTCAGGAGTTATGATACTGTACTATAAAAAGTACGCTGGGCCTTCGAGATAGCAACGGGCAAGGTGACTTAATGCAAGAATGGCGAGTACGCTGGGCCCTTGCGAAACGAATAACTAAGTTATCTTGGCACATGCAGCTTAATCAAGTACCAGTGCTTTAGGGAAAGCGTAATGTCACAATTTTCGCCACACCATTTCGATGTATTTGGGCATAATTCAACTGTTTTGCCGGCTTCTTGTGAAAATGTCCGTATGAATAGAGGGTAATATCAAGCACAATAGAATCTGGAGAGCTTTGATATTTCTCTTGGGTACAACAAGACGCAGTCAGTGTTTTGCTGTTATGCGACTAAAGGACAATAGTCAACGCGTAGAGGGTCTACTAAAACCTACAATGTTGTAGCAGACCCTTTATGCGTTCTCTGCGGCTATTTCGATTATCTGGGTAAATAGGGGCTGGTATCGCTTTTTCTCAGGGAGGAAAATTCTCTAGCCATTCGCAGCTTGATCGTAGAGCTCAAACTCCCTCATGGCATTGTAACTGCGGATGAAGGAGGAGGACAGTGGCACTACGTTTTTTTTTTCTTTTCAGTGAATGGCCACACCGATACAGAGCATTGTGACTCAACTGTGTAGTCTTTCGTCAGCATAGCAATTATGCTGTAGTCCTTGCCATTTTCGAAACAAAGCTGCTTTCCTGAGTCAAAACAGAAGTTATCTTACCCACGTTCCTTTCGTCCCATGTTTTTTTATCGTTAGAAAAGAGCATCCATTCGTACCGTCGTCATTCCCCTCCTCCTCCTATGTTCCCATGTTAGGGTCAGAATCGCCAAATAAAACATCAAGAGGCTCTCGTATATTCACAGCGACATCTTTCGCAGCCTCTTGAGTCTGAGATAACCGAAAAAACGGCATTCATAAAAAAAAAGCCTGTTTAATCTATGATGCAACCCACAACAAGAGTTACATCTATGCTCCCACGAAGTCCCAGTGTACTAAATAAAGTACAGCAACATTTGATTACTCCTCACAGCAAAACTATGCACTCTATAGGCTTCTTTGCAGCGATTGAATTGCTCTTCCTGAAGCAGAAGCAGCCGGTTTTTTCAACATATAAAATGTAAAACTTCAAATAATTCACAAACTGTAGTACTGACCACGTGTGTTTAACAGGCTCTCATTTTCCTAAAGTTTGACGACTCATAAAACAGAAAAAACATAACCGAGTCAATATTCCAAATTAGGATTTTCTTGCTGCAACCTTTGGCATCAGAAATTGTAATGAGCAAGATCAGAATATTCTGTTTTCTAATTTCTATGCCCAAAAAAGAAGTGTACTTTTTATAGTACAGTGGGCCCTAATGGGTTAAACGAGGCATCATCACGTCTACGGTCTTGTCGGCCCTACAGAAATCCTGTGCACACTCGGTTGCAGACAGTTTCAAGTCAGGTTGAACGCCTGCTGTCTGCCGGGTACCCGGAACACTTAATCCGCAGGGCTTCTGAAAGCATACTCCAGAAAATAAAACCTACAAATAAGAAACAGCAACCCTCGAACCAACAATCACCGTTTGTTATGCCGTATTTTCGTTGTCTGTCACACAACATTAAGAAAGTAGCGGAAAGGCATGGGATTCGCGTCGTATTTTCAGCACCATGCAAACTCAAGAAAGTGTGCCCTTTGCTAACTAAAGAAAAAGACGGGCATGGCGAGTACAAAAAGAATCACAAATCTGAGTACACCAAATGCGTGTCAAATGTCATCTATGAGATTCCGTTATCATGCGGCCGGTCGTACATCGGCCAAACCGGACGCTGCTTCAATGAACGTGCGCAGGAGCACAGGCGATCCATGAGCACTGGCACAGGCAGTAATCTTGCCCTACACTGCAAGAACTGCGACAGCTGTTTTCCGCAGCTAGAAAAAACAAAATTCCTTTCCAAGACAAAAACAAAAACAGAAAGAGAGATCATCGAGGCATTCTTCATTGCAAAAAGAGGTGACACGTGTGTTAGTTCACCCTCATTATCGTTATCACGTAAGGAAATAGATTTCTTGGAAGGGCATATCAGGAGTTATCCGAGATTGTAACGCGAAAGTGGTCATGCCACATTTCTGCTGACTGTAAGGCTATCGATGCAATTTGTTCCTTGTCGAAGCTTATAAATGTTGTACCTTCATGAAATAAACACAGTTGGAAGTCTGCGCTTCGTGTGTGCGTGTTCTTTGTGTCTAACGTGTTGTCGTCTTCGCGCAGTTTAAACATGGCTTCAAAATGATTTAGCCTCTGCTTTAGCCGCGTTCGTCCCCAATGCTTGCGTGCTGATACTCGCGCGTAGAACATACAATGCGCGGGGCGATGTTATCGATTTGGACTTTATACGAAGTATGACGGCAAGGGCTATGGCAAAAACCCACCGAGAGTGTTTATATAATTGCTATCGCAGTAAAAGTAAGTTTCACTTGAACTTAATATTAAAGCTAGTTTGACAGCCTTTACCTGAAAACTGGTGCTAGTTCCAAAATTCGGTCCAAGCAGACGTGCCTTGTGAAATAAGTTGGCTTGAATTCATTAATGCAGTAGGATTTTTTGTTAATTAGTATACTATGCATTTTTTTACAGAGTGTTGCAATGCCGACGTCATTGAGTATTGAAACTCAGTGAGTTAGTTTTAGATTTATGCTAAAGCTGATCTTTAAAGGTTCACCTATTTAGAAGAATTGATCGCTGGGCGAGTTGGTAATCCATGACTACGAAGAACTGCGCGAAAACACTGGCACACTGTACTTGTGTCTTCTTTGCGCCAGTGTTTTCCGTGCAGTTATTCGTAGTTCACCTATAGTTAAATTAAGCATGCGGTTTAACATTACAGCCTCAGAGGCCTACTTCTCCCTGACCAAAAACTGATAAACATCTCGTTTCAAGTCATCCGCTAGAGTGTAAAGCCTCGGTGCATCAGCAGCCGAAATACAGTATAAAGGAAACAGCAAATGCCGGATCATCTCCAAGGGCGCAGCTACGCAAATAAAACTGCGGATTCATTAAAGGGGCCATGACACCAAATTTTCGATCATAATGTGTTTTATGTGGTTTAACCCTTGTGCATTCACAAACAAGCTGGCGAAATTTTAACGGATTTGATAGAGCACTTAATTTATAAATAAATATTTTTATGACCACGCGAATGGCCTGAGAGTCGGGCAACACTGACGCACTCGCGAGCCGTGCCGTAACAAGCTACTTTCTTTGAGAGCGTCCGCATTCCGGCGAACGGTTTTGTTCCGTAGTAAGCTGCGCATGCAATCGAGCTACTTCAGCTTTCTTCACCTGGCAGTGAAAATGAATGATTGGCAGCGGCTGAAACTTTGACAGAAGACGACGGCTGTGCTTCTTGCAGCACATGACGTCACACACGCCATGGCCAAATAACAGTCGTCGGCGGTGTGCGGCGTTTGCAGCCACGGACTTCAAGGGCTCATTTTACACTTGAGTGAAATGTTCTTTTATACACCATTTTTCATATATTTACAGACACAATAGACCCTCTGCTTCTGCTTCTGGCTGAGAACCGCAAAATTGTTGGGTGACCGCGTCATGGCCCCTTTACGTGAGCGGGACGGCCACTGTTGGCGGCCAAGAAAGAAATTAGCAAACGGACTGACCAAAGACAGCGCCGTAGGCATTGCTACGCTTCCGGAGGTAGAAAAGCGCGACGAACTGTGGGAAGAGCAGCACGTAGACCATGTCCGATGAGAATGTCCACAGCCCCAGCACCGAGTGTGCGCTGAGAGCCGTGGCCGTTGCTATCACGCCCACCACCCAGGTCATACCGCGCAGCACCAACGATATCTCGGTGTCGGAAGCCTGCGTCATGCGGTGCGGGTGGAAAAGCGAACGGAAGATGGTCACGCAAAGCAGCAACACACGCCCGCACAGAAGCAGAAAAGCGTTGGTACTATGATTTTTTAAGTGCGTAGCACATTGGGGGCAAGGATTGTCGTCCATTCTCTCATGTCACACGGTCCCGCAATCCTAAATGCAGGCCTAAAGCAAGGCTCAATTTGCTCTACGCCAGTGCAAAATAAACTAACAAGGGCCAAAATAATATAAACTACAAAAATAACCAAGAACTAATCGCAATTTTTGCCTAAAATCACGAAAAATGCCTCTGCAATGTTGGGCTGATATCCGCGGCGCGGCGCGCGAGAGGGCGCTGGCAGGTCGAGCGCGCCTTCAGACCGGCCGTGGATTGCCCGTGCTACGCACTTCTCAGGTTTCACGGTAGTGGAGCTGCATTAAGCACATAATTTAGAACTACACCAAACCTACACAAACGCGACATTAGCACAATATTTAGCGCGGTATTTTGAACTACACCAAGACCTACACAACAACTACATTAGCGCTACATTAACCGCAGAATTAGCGCTGGATTAGAGGAGAACAAGGGCTACATTAAGCGCTCGATTTAAAGTTTTAAATTCGAAGCATTTCTTAGCGAACGTCGGCGACTTTCAGCGCATCTATCTATCTATCTATCTATCTATCTATCTATCTATCTATCTATCTATCTATCTATCTATCTATCTATCTATCTATCTATCTATCTATCTATCTATCTATCTATCTATCTATCTATCTATCTATCTATCTATCTATCTATCTATCTATCTATCTATCTATCTATCTAGCCGCCTACGACTTCGTGCTCTCCAGACCGTATCGTTAATGGGACATATACCAAAATTGGTATGGCATAACATGACTGTATGACGAACACGAATGACTGTTCATAACATGCAAATCATGACTAACTTGTCATGAAGGGTATGGTTTACACTCCAAGGCCCTGTTGCGCCTGCGTACGCTTCCTTAACTTGATATTGCCACGCGCGTTTATTGCTGAAATTGTGCCGTACTTGGTTTATACCCATAGGCGTGCGCACGAGGGGGGCAGAGGGGGCGGCCGCCCCCCCCTAGTCACCTAAGAGAGGGGGGGCACAAATTCTGCCCCATACATTGACTTAATAGGGAGGGGGGCGCCAAGATGAACCTTCGCCCCCCCCCCCCTGCCCCCCCCCCCCCCCTGAAGGGGAACCCTGCGCACGCCTATGTTTATACCCACAAAACCTGTCAGCAATGCTCGGCGCTGACCAAGCCGCAGCGTTCGAGATGCTTCACGATTGTAGTAGATCATTTTGTTAAGATTGCGAGCAAGATGCGAATACTCACGCTTACTTCCAGAGCTTGCGCGACCACCAGTGATGAGACTGGATAGTTCGACGCATAATGTATAAAGGACGGCGCGTCCGAACGATGATCAAATTTTTGACGACCGACGCTCTGTGCGCCGATATCAGAGTACAGCGTGCATTGCTTGCTGTAATTTGAGTTCCCGTTTCGCGGCCACAAGTTCGGTCAAATAAAGAGTTTCACCTTGAAGACGCCGACTGCTGCCTTCGTCAACGTCACGATCACGTGACATCTGGTGGAGGTGCTGCTTCGTTCATGATCCCGACGCCCCCCGCCAGACGCTGACCCAAGCCCAAGCCGTGAAGAAGACGACGCAAAGAACAACCCTCGTCGTCGAAATAGCCGCAGGCAGCACGGACTACAGCCAGAACACGGGCTTCTGCCGGAAAACACCAGGCAAACCAAGACTGTGACTTCAACCGCAGGCACGATGACCACACCCGTGCCGCCTGCACCAATCATGCTCCGACAGCCCAAAGAGCCGCCAACATTCCGCGGATCATCAGTTGAAGATCCGGAAAGCTGGCCAGAAGCATACGACCGCGTCGCCACAGTTATGAGCCGGCACTTATCTCTTCCACTTTCCTTTAATAATCACTTCATCATCACCTTCAATCACTGGAGCAAGGACGACAAGCTTTGGCATGTTTATTTCGCTTTAGAGTACGCCGCTCAGACCTGGTTCGAGAATCAAGAGCGAAACCTCACAACGTGGGACATTTTTCGCGCCAGGTGCCTTGCCACTTTCGCAAGTGCGGCCCGCAAGGCGAACGCCGAAGCCCTCCTCGAAACTCGTGTGCAGCTGCCAAATGAAAACGTGGCGCTCTTCACGGAAGAGATGACTAGACTCTTCCGCCACGCAGGCCCCAAAATGCGCGAGGACAAGAAAGTTCGCCTCCTCAAGTGAGCAGTTAAGCAGGAACTTTTCGCGGCACTAATGCGGAACCCACAAGAACAGTGTCCAAGAATTTGTCTTGGAAGCGACAACTATCGAAGAGACCCTGGAAAAGTGCACACGACACTTCAACCGCAGCTCCACGCCAGGATATATGTATACGCAGAGATCCAACCACTCTGGTCCGACGACCTGCGTGAGACCATAAGGGCCGTAGTGAGCGAAGAACTTCTCCCCGAATGTTGCCGTCGTGCCAGCCTCACGTTTCCTCGATCGCAGACATCGTCAGAGAGGAAAACCAGCAATCGCCGGGCACACCTGAGTCAGCGCAGCCGCAACCTCAAGCCATGAGCTACGCTGCTGCTTTCCGCCGTCCCGTTGCCCCTCCCCGCCTTTGTCAAGACGCCACTTCGTGGCAGTTCCCCCCGCCTGACACCGCCGCTGCAACCACCGACGCCATACCGCCCACCGGCCGGCCAGCGATACACGCCGAGGAAGACCGACGTTTCGCGGGCGCCTGACAACCGCCCCCCTCTGCTACCACTGCGGAGAAGCCAGCCACACCTACCGCCGTTGCCAGTGTGCCGCCAGATAGGACTGCGTGGTTTCGCCATCAACGCGCCGCGTCCACAGCAGGGTGAACGACCACGCGACATCGCCGACTACCTCTCAGGAGCGCAGTGGACGCCCCGAGGATCCTCCCGTTCACCATCACCAGGCTGCAGCACCTCACCGCATCGCAGGCAGTACGAATCTCCGAGCCCTTACCCGGAAAACTAAGGGCCATAGGCGGAGAGTTTTCATTTTGCCGGAGGGGGCGGGGCCCGGCTTGCTCTTCTACATTGTTCTCCCTGTCGCTTCATATATATATATATATATATATATATATATATATATATATATATATATATATATATATCGAGAGAGAGAGCATGTACGCCTCCTAAATTAAAGAATATAATTAAAGACTTTAATACCACATTATTATCTTTGGCGCCTACACCGCGATATCAGTATGAATATCTCTTTTGATATGACTCCCGATTTATTTTTCAACTTACACAAAGACATCGATCCTCCTCGCAACGCTTGGCTCAAAGCGAAAAATGCCGTATAGGCTGCTACTCGGTGACTGCATCACATAAAATCGATTCCCACAATGAGTGGGACCCGCATATTTTCTTTATTGGCATGCATTACTTTGTTAAAACATGCACCAGACGTAAGACAATGGCCTAATGCTGGTACAGGAAGCTTTAACCTTCAATTTGTGATGGCCAAAAATAATTGTCAGGTGGTAGAAAATTGACTATAGAACACTAACAGGTCGCCTCAGTTGTTTGTTAACACAACATATTCTGCACATACAAATCTCTTTGCGGAGAATTATTAACTGAGTGTTTCACTTGTCACTGGTCCATGATCGGAACTTTAAAAGCCTGAAATGAAAAAGCGGGTATAAACAGCCCCCTGTGAAATAAATAGCTGCCAGACAGTAGGCCAAACGCTCGTTGTCAATGGACGGGGACCTAAGCCAAGCTCTTAAAAAAATATTCCGGGCAGGCGCCGGGGGGGGGGGGGGGCTCTGCCCCCTCCCCCTTGAAGCCGTCCGGGGGGGGGGCCCGAGCCCCGGAGCCCCCCCCCGTACTCTCCGCCTATGCTAAGGGCAGCAATCGATGGAGGTGCGGTTGCTGTACGACGAACTATCGAAGATCCTCCGCCGACGCCGCGACGATATCTAAAGAACACGCCGAAAGCAGGACGGAGCGCTGAAGTTGAAACTTCGCGGCTGAAAGAAGACCTGATGACGCCATGTGGAAGCAGTGGAGCAAACCGACGTAGCCGTGATCCGACGCCGCGACCCAACCGCAACGCGAGACGACGAACTAGCGACCTGGACGCAACATTCGACGGCCACAACGTCACCGCTCTCGTCGACAGTGGAGCCGACTATTCCGTCGTCAGTGGGCCTTTCGCGACGAAGTTAAAAAAATTAGGACTGCTTGGGAAGGCCCCGAAATCAGGACCGCTGGAGGCCATCTAATAACGCCGGCTGGAGTTTGCACAGCAAGAGTCGCCATCAGTAACCGGACTTATCCCGCCAGCTTTCTAATCCTACAGCACTGCTCCAGGGATGCGATACTTGGGACGGGCTTACCTAAGTCAACACGGCGCCGTCATCGACCTCAGGTCTGAGTCAATAACACTAACCTCAGAAAAAGCGCTGCCGCCCCACACGACGCTGGGGAACCATGCATTGAATGTAATAGAAGAGCAGGTCACCGTTCCGCCTCTCTCCAGCGTCATTGTTTCCGTCGATACCGAAACACCCGCAGACCTTGAAGGCGTCATCGAGGGCGATCAGCATCTGCTTGTGAACCGTCAGATTTGCGTCGCAAGAGGCATCGCGGAGTTGCGTGATGGCAAAGCAAAGGTACTGCTGACAAACTTCAGCCATGAATATAGGCACCTGAACGTTGGTACGACGGGTCGCCTACATCGAGAAATTAGTGGACACCAGCAGTGCTTTCGCCCTCTTCGATGCTACAAACCTGCTTCGATGAATCGAGGTTCCGAAACAAATTTCGTCATCCACCCGAGCCTCCCGAAGCACAAGCAAGAGGAGCTCGAAACTCTGCTCCTGCAATTCAAGGACTGCCTCTCGTCGTCGTCAAGAAGTGCCTTGCCATCATCTGGGCTACATCAAGGTTTCGCCCCTACTTTTACGGCAGGCCCTTCAAAGTTGTGAGCGACCACCACGCCCTGCGTTGGCTAGCTAACTTGAAAGACCCTTCGGGTAGCCTCGCACGGTGGAGCCTGAGACTTCAAGAATTCGACATTGCCATCGTTTACAAGTCCGGAAGAAAACACTCCGATGCCGACTGCCTGTCTCGTTCCCCCCGTCGAACCACCGCCGCAGGACGACCAGGATGATGACTGCATCTTTGGAACCTTAATTGAGTGCCGACGACTTCGCCGAGCAACAGCGAGCCGAGCCGCAACTCAGGGGGCTTGTGGAATACCTCGAGGGTAAGAGTGCCACTATTCCGTAGGTAATCAAGAGAGGACTGACGTCGTTCTTCCTGTGCAACGCCTCCTCTATTTTATTCAATGCCAGTGCAAACTCTCGCCCCTCAATAGGAGCCGCCGGTCCATCTTAGTTCAGGGAGTGGTCGTGATGCGACGCCACATGTAGGGTAGGGCTGCTTGCGTCACACGTGCGTCCGAGCGCTTTCGCACGGAGATGCGATAGACGCGTTTTCCCTCTCCAATATCATGCGTCTGTCCAATTTGTTCTTTCGTGATCCTTCTTTGTAGCTCGAAGCAATGCCGCCCCCCGCCTCACAGCGCTCGTGAGGCACCTCTTAAAGGCAGCGCATCCACTGCAGCGTCGCAGTGACGCGTCCCCATTGGTTGCCCGCATAGCGCCACGAACGGAGACGCGCTATCTCAAAACACTGTGTCTCTTACAGAGCCAGCGTGACCGCCAACCTAGTGAACACGAGGGATGCAAGACGCCGCCCCACGGATCTGCACAAAACTGAACAAAAAATTACTTCATATGAATTCCGTCGTGAGGCACTACATGACGGGTGCTCTCCCCCATGAACGCAAAGCACACGCGTAGGCTAGGCGATGGCTGAGAGTAGGAAAGGGCTAGAGGAGAGGGGGGTGAACGGCTGGAACGGGCGCATTTGGCTGGCATTGATAAAATAGAGGAGGCGTTGTCCTGTGAAACGGAGTTCTCCTAAAGAAGAACTTCTCGCCCCTTCGAGTCAAAGGTCTTCTCGTAGTTCCTTCAGCAGTGAGACCAGAAGTCATCCAGGCCCTGCACGACGACCCGACGGCTGGACACCTCGATGTTTTCCGCTCGCTCGTAAGAATACAGGAAAAGTGCTACTAGCCATGCCTTGCCGCCGACGTCACTCGTTACGTCAGGACATGCCGAGACTGTCAGCGACGCAAGACACCACCGAATAGACCAGCAGGCTTTCTTCAGCCGATCGAACCACCTCACAGACCGTTCCAGCAAATCGGTATGGACCTACCGGGGCAGTTTCGTACGTCGACTTGCGGGAATAAATGGATCGTCGTCGCTATCGACTACCTCACCCGCTACGCCGAAACAAGGGCCCTACCTAGAGGCAGTGCCACTGGTGTAGCGAAGTTCTTCATTGAAGACATTGTCCCGCGTCACGGCGCCCCAGGGGTCCTCATCACCGACAGAGGTACGGCCTTTAGTGCGGAGCTAACACAGGCGATCTTGAGATACAGCCAAACAAGCCACCGGCGGACCTCCGCCTACCACCCACAGACCAATGGCCTGACCGAGCGTCTGAACAAGACCATGACCATGTACAGGCGTGAGCAAAAGTGTGCAGACCACGGGATCGCTTGGCCGAATGCATCGACGCGCCATCTAGCGACGTGACGCCTGCTGCGGTGCGCATGCGCGTCCCGCCGTATCAGCTGGCCTCTCGGCCGCTCTGTCTGACTCGGTTACGGCGCTCGTAACGAAAACGACAACTGTGTGTCGCTTTCTTTGCTCCATAGAATCTGTGCCGTTCATTTACGTAGCGGCTGCGACGTGGCCGGTTCAAGCGCCGTGCTCGCGTCGTTTTCGACACCGGTTGATTAGCGGAAGTAAGCATAGCTAGTATCGCATAACCTGATGAAGCCAAACACACAAAATAGAGTACCTCGGGTGGGCTTCAATGTCACACACATTAATCACTAATAAATATAATTCGCGTTAACGCTAATTACATCCAATTTATCTTAATGAGAATCGACTAGGTCAGGAGTAATTAGTATATTCCTGAGCTCGCATTCTCTGACCTCATGAGAATTCGACTTCAATTACTTTATTTGGGTTTAATGAGATATTGCTTAGTTAGACCTAATTACGATCCGATTAGTTTGATTATACCATGATCAACCACACATCATCAGATTTATCTATACTTACCACGACCCTGCCTAATTAGCTTACTTTGCATAATTAGTGTAATTTTGTCACGTGAATCTTCAGTATCTAAGGTGTGTTTGGTTGAATCTCAGGCTAATTAATCAGGCATAATTAGTATTCAGCTTAACTAAATTAGACGTAAATGAGCTCAATTAGGTTGGAGTCGATAAGGAGTAATTAGTATCTTCCTGGGCTTGGCGTCTCTGGGCTCATGAGAAAGCCGACTTGGAAATAATTTTCCGCGGTTAGGTTTGCCTTATTTAGGCTAACTTCGCTCGCCTTAATTGAGAGATAGCGTGATCAACTATGCTTAATTACATTTGGCTATACTCACCTCGACTCATCTGGGCTCATCTAAGCTTAACTTCGCGTAACATGAAAACAGCAAACTGGACTAGGCCTTAATTAAACCTACTTACGCCTGACTTTATTGGGTGATACCGTGCTCAACTATGTTTGATTAGTTTCGGCTATACTGACTTTGACTTAACTAGGCTCATTTAGTTTAACTTGGCTTAACGCGACAAAGGCTAGCTGGGCTGAAAAAACTTAATTTTGTGTGCTTGGCTTCAGGTTTTGCGATGCTAGCTGTGCAGGGTTCGGCTAATGAACTGGTGTAAAAACGGCGCGAGCCCGGCGCTCGAACCGGCCCCGTCGCAGCCACTACGTAAAGGAACGGCACAGATTCTGTGGAGCAAACAAAGCGACACCCAGTTGGCGTTTTGGTTACGAGCGCCGTAACCGAGTCAGACAGAGCGGCAAGAGAGGCCAACTGATACGACGGGACGCGCATGCGCACCGCAGCAGGCGTCACGTCGCTAGATGGCGCGTCGATGCATTCGGCCACGCGATCCCGTGGTCTGCACACATTTGCTCACGCCTGTACGTCGACGTCGAGCACAGAACATGGGCTGCCATCCTTCCGTACGTGACCTTCGCATACAGCACGGCAGTGCAAGAAACGACGCAGCTGTCGCCGTACGCTCGACGCAATCCTGCCAGCTACCACTGACGAAGACAATCTCGACGTCGCCACTTATTTGCAACGTGCCGAAGAAAGCTCAACAGCTCGCCCGCCTGCGTATCAAAAACCATCTGAGGATCGAGAGCCGTCGCTATAATCTTCGGCGACGCCACATGAAGTACCAGCCCGGTGACCTTGTGTGGGTCTAGACACCGATACGACAACGCGGACTTAGTGAAAAACTTCTGCGACGGTACTTCGGACCATATAGGGTACTTCGGACCATATAGGGTTATAGTCAGCAATACCAATATAGGGTTACTAGGGTTATATAGGGTTACTTCTGCGACGGTACTTCGGACCATATAGGGTACTTCGACGTCTCGGCGCACTGGACTACGAGGTTGTCCCCGACGGCATCACGAACTCTCAGCGACGCCGGGCACGACCCGAGCTTGTGCATGTGGTTCGCCTTAAACCTTTCTACGCGCATTACCGAACCTGTGGACTAACGTTTGTTTTACTTGCTTTATTGTTATTATTTATTGCTGCATATATTTTTGTTCCATGTTCTCTTTTACGCATTGGGGCGATACTTTTTCAGAGAGGGGCATTGCCGCGCGCGGTTGTAGTTCCAGTTTTGCTGTACTTGGTTTGCGCCCACAAAGCCTGTCAGCAATGCTCGGCCCAGACCGCGCCTCAGTGTTCGAGAAGCTTCACGATTTTAGTAGATCATTTTGTTAATATTGAACGCAAGACGCGAACATTCACGCTTATTCCAGAGCTTGCGCGACCACCACCTGATAAGAGTGTAAATTTCGACGCATGATGTATAGAAGACGGCGCGTCCCAACGATGATCAGTTTTTCGACGACCGACGCTCTGTGCGCGGATATCAGTGTACAGGGTGCGTTGCTTGCTGTAATTTGAGTTTCCGTTTCGCGGCCCCAAGTTCGGCCAAAAAAAGAGTTTCACCTTGAAGACGCCGACTGCAGCCTTCGTCAACGTGGCAATATATCCAAAAATCGGTATCATGAGACATTTCTGTATGACCAACATAAATTTCTGGTGGTAATATGAAAATCATGACGTGCATGCCAAGTACAACATGATTTGCATGCCACGGTCATGGTGCGCTTACGGCCGTTTCACTAAATTGATATACACCCAAATTCGGTATTGCGTGACGTGACTATATGACTAACATAAATGACAAGTGCTATTATGGAAATTATGACATGGCATGTGCAACATGACTTGCATTCCACGCTCATGGCACGCTCGCGGCCGTTTCGTTAGCTTGATATAACCAAATTTGGCATTCATGAATAAAAGAAGCGGATATTTTTAAGGGCTCGTTTTTTCGTTGTTAGACACAATATTAATGAGAACTAACAGACTATAATGTCAAGGTAAGTATATGGGATGTTATTTGTAGTAAATATAATGTAAACGTGAAGAAAGAAAAGTGGACGAAAAGATAACTTGCCGCGGGCAGGGACCGAAAGTGCGACCTTCAAATAACGCGTCCGATGCTCTACCAACTGAGCTACCGTGGCGGCCTTCCCCCAGTCCACAGCATGACTTGCATACCACGCTCATGGCGTGCTCGCGGCCGTTTCGCTAGCTTGATATACACCAAAATTGGTATTGCTGACGAGACTGTATAACTAACATAAGCGGCAGTTGGTAACATGAAAATAATGACATGCATGTCATGTACAACGCCATTTACATGCCACGCTCATAGTGCACTTGCGTCCAATTCGATATAGCTTGATGTACACCAAAATTGGTGTTGCGCGACGTGGCTGTATGACGAACATGAATGACAAGTGGTAACATGAAAATCATGACATGCATGTCATGTAGAACGTCATTGCCATGTAATGCTCATGGTGCGCTCTCGGCCATTTTGCTACCTTGATAGACACCAAAATTGGTATTGCGTGATGTGACTCTATGATGAACACAGGTCCTAGTATGTAAATCACGACATGCATGTTATGTACAGCATGATTTGCTCCTTGCTGGCTGCTTCGCATTACATCGATTCCCACAATGCGTGGAATCTGCCGGTTTTCTGTAGTTGTATTATGCGCAGAGGCATAAATTTCGAGAATACCCGTGTCTGCTTCGCCCCTACATCGTTGCATAAATAGTTATTACCAACTAGCTCAAGTTGAAGCTGTGCTGCCCCGGTAAACACTGCTCGCAAGGCGGACAGTGGGGTGCCTTGTATTTCCACAATAATGCGCAATTGTTGAGTAAAGTTAGGGCAGGTTATTGTTATAGTAGTGTAAATGTAGATTTTTCCGAATAAGGAAGAATTGAAACACTACTGAAAACAATGGATCAGTGGTAATAAAGTTCTCGTGAGACCACTTTCGAAGCTTAGTTTCCGTTATTTCCCGCGTGCGTGCAGCGAAGCCTGCTTTGTGCCTACTCAGAATAAGAACAACTGATTGTTAGACATGATAGTAGTGCAATGCTAATAATAAATAAGTCGTGTCGATAGAAAAATTGCTAACCTCGTCGCGCCATAGTCATAATACCACTGTTGTACACGTCATGTCACGCTACACGCATACTCACGTTATGAAATCACTCGGCGCTGCGCACACGTGCGATCATGCTAAACATCACGCTATACGCAAAGGTGCTGCTGCTCAAGGTGGCCAAGTCTCCTTCGACGGCATTGCAATGCTTATGCAATTCACAGTTCATGTGGCGATTTCTATAACATTTAAATGCAAGACATCTCTGTGCCGACTTGAGAAGGCAAGCTGCGTCCGCCCGTGACCTCATGCGTCACGTAAGGCAAATCGCTATAAAGAAATAAATGTATAAAAGAAATTATGTTCGAAAATTATTGCTAGTGGTGGAGACGATTGAA
The DNA here is from genome assembly GCA_030522465.1 of Rhipicephalus appendiculatus. Classification (NCBI taxonomy): domain Eukaryota; kingdom Metazoa; phylum Arthropoda; class Arachnida; order Ixodida; family Ixodidae; genus Rhipicephalus; species Rhipicephalus appendiculatus. The sequence continues at coordinate 120,454 of JALIZH010015179.1, forward strand.
TGAACGAAAGTGAAAAAAAAAAAAAACGTGCACATGCAGTCATGGAAAGTCTCGGAATGACTTCATGTTAATGAAAGCCCCAGGAGCTTGAGCTGTAGAGTGTTTTAGATAGAGTGTTTTAGATGTCACGATTCCCGCCATGCCTTTGTTTCGTTTCGTCTTTCTTGGTGAGCTCGTAGGAAGAAAAAAAACACGAAAATTCACGCGCGCCCGACGTCCACAAACCAACCTCCTCCGACGCCGCTCCCCCCCCTCGTCCTCCATGCCCCGGTCACAGTTCCCAGCGTGCTCCTGTTTCATTTTTCTATGGTTGCGGAGTTATTCTCTATGTGTCCCGCTAGTGGACTGTGCATTTCGGCCGCAGATGATTCGCGGAGTTCGGCAACCATCACGCCCCTCGTTTCCGGTTCTTCTTCCGCAAAATCATTTCGTTATCATGAAGCTTTCACAGCTCTCGACAATAATGAAATGGACGGAATGTGCTTCAACGCAACGAACTCAGCGCACAGACACCCACCCGCTTTGGGGCGTACATCTCGGAGGCCGCGCATCAATTCTGATCGCCTAAACCATCGAATTCGGTTTAATGCGGCCGCCCTTCTAACGCACCTGTGAAGATCAGTACGCATTCCCTGCATCGTTCTCAAACATCTGGAACACATTCATATGCAAGTTAAGACTGGAAAAGTTCCTGTTTCTGTACATTTTGTTCACTTCCTTTTTACGCTGGCTATGTGCTGGAGGGTTCGGTGCATCGACGTGGTCCAGAGCAAACATCACGGCTCACTGCTTTTTCGACTAACTGAATGCGATGTGCCGAAATGGACTGTGGAAATCTTCAGATGGACACATCGAGAATCGCTCCCTAGAAGTTGTCTCTTTCTCTCCTCCAGAAGTCTCAAGAGTATTGCCCGACCTCAACGCTGCGGCGTCTTCCGGCCTTTAAAGGCTACGGCCGAACTAGCTGGACAGCATATTCGTGGAGTTTGGGACATACTACATTTTGCATAGATAAACAAAATAGATAAGTAATATATCATCATCAGCCTTACTACGCCCACTGCAGGGCGAAGGCCTCGCTCATGTTCCGCCAATCAACCCGGTCCTGTGCTTTCTGCTGCCACGTTATACCTGCAAACTTCTTAGTCTCATCTGCCCACCTAACTTTCTGTCTCCCCCTCACGCGTTTGCCTTCTCTTGAAATCCAGTCAGTTACCCTTAATGACAAGCGGCTATCCTGCCGACATGCTACGTGCCCGGTCCATGCCCATTTCTTCTTGATTTCAACTATGATATCCCTAACCCCCGTTTGTTCCCTGACCCACTCTGCTCTCTTCCTGTCTCGTAAGGTTACACCTATCATTTTCCTCTCCATCGCTCGCTGCGTCGTCCTCAATTTAAGTTGAACCCTCTTTGCAAGTCTCCAGGTTTCTGCTCCGTAGGTAAGTACCGGTAAGATGCAGCTGTTATTTACCTTCCTCTTGAGGGATAGTGGTAGACTACCATTCATGATTTGAGAATTCTTGCCTAATGTGCTCCATCCCATCCTTATTCTTCTAGTTATTTATATCTCATGGTGCGGCTCCGCGGTTACTATCCTTTACAACTTCCAGTGTCCGGCCACCTATCGCAAATCGCCGTTCTCTGCCGAGATTGTTCCACATTACCTTAGTTTTATGCATATTAATTTTCAGACCTACTCTTCTGCTTTCCGCATCTAGTTCAGTAATCATGAGCTGTAATTCGTCCCCAGAGTTGCTCATGAATGCAAAGTCATCAGCGAATCGCAGGTTACTAAGATATTCTCCATTAAATCTTATCCCTAACTCTACCCAATCTAGAGCCCTGACAACGTCCTGTAAACACGCGGTGAATATCACCGGAGAGATCGTGTCTCCCTGCCTTACGCCCTTATTTATTGGGATTCTATCACTTTCTTTATGGAGGACTATGGTGGCTGTGTATCCACAGAAGATTTCTTCCAGTATGTTTAGATAGGCTTCGTCGATGCCCTGATTCCGCAGTGCCTGCATGACTGCCGATGTCTCCACCGAATCAAATGCCTTCTCGTAATCTATGAAGGCTACATAGAGGGCTTGGTTGTATTCCGCACATTTCTCTATCACCTGATTGATAGTATGAATATGGTCTATTGTTGACTAGCCAGTGCGAAATCCTGCTTGGTCCTTTGGTTGATTGAACTCTACTGTCTCATTAATTCTATTAGCAATTATTTTTGTAAATAGCTTGCAGATAACGGACAGTAAGCTGATCGGCCTGTAATTTTTCAAGTCCTTGACGTCCCCTTCCTTATGGATTAAGATGATGCTGGCATTCTTCCAAGATTCTGGTATCCTCCCCGTCAAGAGACACATCGCATACAGGGTGGCCAGTTTTTCTAACACAATCTCTCCACTGTATTTCAACAGGTCTGGTGTTACCTGATCCTCACTAGCGGCTTTGCCTCTTTGCATTCCCTCTTGGGCTTTTAAGGTGAAAGTCTTTAATGTCTCATGCTCACGTCCGTCCGGTGTCCGTCCGTCCGGTGTCCGTCCGTCCGCCTGTCCGTCTGGTGTCCGTCCGTCCGTCCGTCCATCCGTCCGTCCGTCTGTCCTTCCGTCCGTCCGTCCGTCTGTCCGTCATTCTGTCCATCCATTCGTCCGTCTGTCCGTCCGTCCGTCTGTCTGTCTGTCCGTCCGTCCGTCCGTCTGTCGGTCCGGTGTCCGTCCGTTCGTCCGCCCGTCTGTCCGTCCGTCTGTCCGTCCGTCCGTCCGGTGTCCGTCCGTCCGTTCGTCCGTCCGTCCGGTGTCCGTCCGTCCGTCTGTCCGTCCGTCCGTCTGTCTGTCCGTCCGTCCGTCCGTCCGTCCGCCTGTCCGTCTGGTGTCCGTCCGGTGTCCATCCGTCCGTCCGTCTGACCTTCCGTCCGTCCGTCCGTCTGCCCGTCCGTCTGTCCATCCATCCGTCCGTCTGTCCGTCCGTCCGTCCGTCCGTCCGTCTGTCTGTCTGTCTGTCTGTCTGTCCGTCCGTCCGTCCGTCCGGTGTCTATCCGTCCGTCCGTCCGACCGTTGTCCACCCGTCTATCCGTCCGTCCGTCCGTCCGGTGTCCGTCCGTCCGTCCGTCTGTCGGTCCGGTGTCCGTCCGTCCGTCCGCCCGTCCGTCCGTCTGTCCGTCCGTCCGTCCGGTGTCCGTCCGTCCGTTCGTCCGTCCGGTGTCCGTCCGTTCGTCCGTCCGTTCGTCCGTCCGTCCGGTGTCCGTCCGTCCGTCTGTCCGTCCGTCTGTCTGTCCGTCCGTCCGTCCGTCTGTCCGTCCATCCGTCCGTCTGTCTGTCCGTCCGTCCGTCTGTGTGTTTGTCTGTCTGTCTGTCCGTCCGTCCGTCCGTCCGTCCGTCCGTCCGTCCGTCCGTCCATGTCCGTCCGTCCCGTCCATCCGAGCTCTGGCACGGAGCCAGGTGGCCGCCGGGATGCGCAAACGGACGCCGGTCGCATCGGACTCTACAGCGCTCGCTCTTTGCTTGCGTAGCTTCGCTGTGCCCAGCGTTTGCAATTATTCTGACCGACGCCGTCTCAATGGACACAGGCGTTCACGGAATGCACCTTCGAATTTACAAAGGGCCCGTCAATTTAAGCGCTGGAACGCTATGGCGTTTGCACGATGCACAAAGCGCGAGAAAATACTAACGCATGCGAACGGAGGAAGATAAGTCTCGCGTCTCGCTGCGACTCGTGGTAGAAAATTAAAAAAGAAAACACGCACACATTCGCTTTGTGTGTTGTCCCACTGAGAGTGTAAAAGAAAAAAAGACATGGCATAGTCAGTGGAACGGCCACACGCTTTCGCCGAACACACTTTAGAATGTACAAAGTGTCCAATTTTTTTTTTACTTCTCCTGTCAATACTGGTGGGATGTCAGATCACTCAGGGCTATTACTGCTTCTTACGATATCCTCCTGATTGTCTCGGCTCCTGTACAGATTTCTGTAGAACTCCTCCGCTACCTCAACTATTCTATCCATATTGGTAGTGACTTTGCCTTCCTTGTCCCTTAATGCATACATTTGATTTTCGTCTATGCACAGTTTTGTCTTCACAGCTTTAAGGCTTCTTCCGTTCCTTAGAGCATGCTCAAATCTCTCCATATAATACGTTCTTACGTCGGCTACATTACGCCTATTGATTAACTTCGAAAGCTCCGCCAGCTCTATTTTGTCCGTTGCATTTGAGGCTTTCATGGTTTTGCGTTTCTTAATGAGGTTTTTCGTCTCCTGGGATAGCTTGCCAGTGTCCTATGTAATGAGTGTACCCCCCGACTTCCACTGCACACTCCTTAATGATACTAGTCAGATTATCATTCATTGCTTCAACATTGCTTCATGCATTGTAGGTTTCTAAAGTAATATATATCGATGGGCTAATGCACGTTTTTCCTTTCATTTTTACTGGTGTAAGTCGATAAATAAATAAAGAAGTTAAGGGAAAGAAAAACTTAGAACAGTTGATCGGTGAGCTTTTTGGTAGGTGTTCATGTTAAAACGACACGACGTGAAAACACCGACACAAGAGTGAAGTCAAGAGAGTAAGCAGTTATCTCTGACGTAGACCGTCACGCGCAAGTGACTGATTAGCATCGCCTCGTGCCTTGGAATGCGCAGATAAGTATTTTATGCGCGGAGCACTTTAGGGGCCTGGGCTGTTGTATGCTGTCATCCTACGCTCTCATCGTACACTGATGTAGCTTCGCGAAACGCAGGCAAAACCACTTATTGCATAGATATTTGTAGGATATTGAACGCGCTTTCGCGCCTGTAGGAGAAGTCATCTTCTCTTGGTCTTCGAGCGCCTTGACATGCGTAGCACGTTAGGGGCCCTGGCTGTCATATGTTGTCATATGCTGTTGTCGCTTGGCGTAACACAAGCAGAACCACGTATTAAAGTAGGAAAAAGAGGAAGCAAGGAAAAAATAGAAACAGAGAGAAAGAAAGGAAAAAAATAGGACGAAAAGTAGAAAGAGCACGAAAACGAAAGAAATAGATAAAGATAGGGGAAGAAATCATTTGAAATAAAAAAAAAAAAGAAACCAGCCTGCTTCCACGGTTTTGTATATTTTTTATAGCGATAGCAATTATATGGACATTCCGTACAGGTTGTCGTCCTCGCCGTCATGTTCCGTTTAAAGTCCAAGTCATTAACTTTTGTACACACATCGTATGCTGTACCCGCTAGTAAAAGCTCGCGAGCGCTAGCGAGGAACACGACTGAAGCATAAATTAAAAAAGCTGCCCATCTCCGTCGCACGGAGGGCGCGTGCGACAACATCACTCCGCGTACAAGGCCTGCCGTCGATTGCTCCTCAACCAGAAAGCAAGCGCCTTGTCTCTCTTTCGCTGGACCAAGGAGTATGAAGGGACGCCGGGGTAAAGGGGCTCCATGGCTCGAGCCGCATCTCTGAACTTTGACTATTAGGGCGTGGTAATGAGAGCTGGCGAGCGCGCTAACTCGGCAGGGATCAGCATACGGCTCGTATACTCATCTACGAGCTGTGATCTCACAGCTTCGTGCTGCGAGCGCTGATACGACAAACTGCACGAAAACCACTTCTTTCACGGGAACCGGCCGCATTCCCTAAAACCAGCATTTTGCAGTGTCATGAGATCGGATGAAAAAAGAGTTAGCTACTAGCCTTAGTTCGTTACAACATTATGACATGTTGCTATCGCATTCACTGCTTCCCCCTTTCGAGGAAACGGTTTTTTTTTTTGTTTGTTTGTCAAAATTCGAGGGTTAAATTTCTCAATCGACCAACTCCTGAATCCCCCCCCCCCCCCCCCCGCGCGCCGCCGCCGATCCGATGAACCCCGCGCCGTCGACGCGCCGCGCCGCCGGAGGTGCGAACCCCGGCGCGCCGCCGCCGGCGATTTTAGGACCGGCGCACAGGTCTAGTTTTAGAACTGCACCCCGCGCTCACTCTCTTTCATTCTGCTCCATGCCAACAGTTCGCTCCATTACAACATAGGGCCCATAAACGAGCCCATAAGAGCTGCGCTCGAAATGCTCAAGGAGGCTACAGAGGGGAAAGTATAGCACGATCGTGATGAATGCTCAAAAGGAGTGGTAAGACGACATGCCGATGATGCCGCTCGACAACTACGTTACAGGGAACGACGCAATGCCGAACAAGCGCGGGAAACACAAGCGCGTGATTCCGGACGTCACCTGGAACAATGAGTCCACCGCTCGCCTCTTCTTCATGGTCTCATGCTGGTCTAACTTAACATTTCGGTGCAGCACCCACGCTATTCAGTTTCCAGATTCGTCCATAATATTTCTCACAATTATGCCCAGCACAGCGCTTGCGTATCATCCATTCAACTCCTGTAGGAGATTCTGAGTGGATTTTTGTTTTTTTTACTCCCGCGTATAAACGTGTCTTTGGCGTGCGTCACATCACAAAGGAACAAATTGTTTGCTACAAGGGAGTCGTGCCTGTTCGTCCCAATCTTCCATAGGTGCAGTTAGTGCTCAAAAAGAACACAAAAAAAAAAAACAAAGAAAAGACTGAAGGGAAGAAAAGAGAAAATGTGGTACTTGTTTGGCTCCCGGTCTAGGTCTAAATCCTGCACTGCTCCGATACTGCGAAACCTGAGGAAGTGCGTAGCATTGGCAACCCAGTGATTTTCTTGGAAATCGCCTGCTCGTTTGCCGAAGCGATAGTGACCTCTCAAGCACAGTGCGAGATTCTACCAGATGTTTCAGAAGCATTTTTCGCGATTCTAGGCAAGTTATTGCGATTGATTCTTGGTTAATTCTGTAGTTTATAGTACTTTAAAACTCGTTAGCTTATCTTGCGCTAATTTTGAGCATTGCTACCTTTGTTTTATTCCTGCATTGGCCACTGCTTGACAATGCGACGGGAGACAGCGGATGGGCACACTGTCCCGAGATTCATTCGATCCATCTGCATAGTACCTATTGATACGTGAACACTGTCTGACATGGTATCACCTTCTGTCGGTAGGATGCCGCACAATGGCGGCTCCAGGTAAGAAGCAAAACAGATAGAACTCATGTATTGAATTCAAATCACGCTAAGACAGGTAGCGTACGTTGGCTCTAGACATACAAACAGTCGCGTGACGTGATATCTACAAGTAGAATCGCGCTTTCGTACTGCAAGAAAAGTGGGGTTGATTCTAATTATCGACCGACCATGTTTTCGCTTAAAAAGCCGAAAAGGCTTCGAGAGCCTTCTTACGCAAAATATCTGAAAGCAGGTGGTCAATTTATTGTGTTCAAAAATAAATACAAGATGCACGTGGGTCGACGCGTAACCGAACCTCACTTTCTCAACAGGAGATCGCGGGGCTATATTTGTTGGACCGCAGTTGCATATACACCCCTCTCATACCAACGCAATTAGACACCTTGAGACTATTGCAGCAGACATCTGCAAAAAAACCTAGGGTACGCTTAAGTTAAGTTGCTGGGTATTTGAGTAGCTATTTAAATAGAGATAGTCACCGCATTCATAACAGGGAGTGTTTAGGTAACGACATTGAAAGAGGGGTCCCAGCTAGATTTAGGTGGCATGGGATGTCCCACACCCATACGCACCGTGGGTCTTAGTATGAAGTGGTAGACATTTCTCGTGATGAGCGATGAAGCACTAAGCATAGACGAGTCCATGGATGACATAACAGATGCGGTGATAGCGAGCTGTCCTAGGATCGCCACCACGGACGGTGTCATGTAGTGTATCGCTTGCGGCAGAATGTCCTTGCTGAGCTCCTTGGAAAGGTTGTGCGAGCCGTTGTAGCCCAAGGCCGTGAAATCTGCCGGCAAGCAGCAACAGTTGCGCATTGTTATTCGTTGAGCCGATCATAGCACTGGGAAAGCGCGCTGGCGCGGTAAGAAGCAATACAGGTGCTATGAAGATACCGAGCAGTGATGTAGCAAGGAAATACGGCGGTATCATTCTGACGAAGAGTATTTCTGCGGAGAATATAAACTCAGGTTCACCGAGAAGACAGTGGTTTAAAAGAACAAAAAAAAAGGGTGGGGGGGGGGGGGGGGGGAGAGGAACAACGATAGCTCTGACGTTTTAAGTGTCAAAAAGCTTTTAGGCTGGCCATTCCACACTCATACGACATAGGCGATACTTAGCACACACATTAAAGCTAACAATGCAAGTGCGGCCAGGTGCAGCTGATGTGTCGTTCTTCAGATAACAAGCTATTGCCACATGTAAAAGCAAGAAAACACAAGTTTAAATGCCTAAAGTGAGTGCGAACGCAGTAATTTTACATATTCGAATATTTCATTGGAATATGTAAATTTCGGCAGTGGAATACCGTGTAGCTGAACGGTCTTATGAGAGCATGAGAAACTCTAGAATGGCGTATGGATGTGTGATAACTCAATTTGGACGCAGTATGCAATTTATAATTATACGGTGTCCAAGCTGACCATATCAAGCTGTTAAAGAAAAGCAAAGAAAAGATGTAGCCTGCTGCGTTCGTCGTCAGTCCTGTCCCCCAACCAGGTAAATGTCCGTGCTGGAACACCCTGGGTAAATATTGAAGAACAATAATTAACCATTCTTTCCCTGAGTGGAAAAGAGTGAACCTGCCGGCAAGAAACTCTTATTCCGTTTTGAAACATCTGATAGTCAGTCGCTATTCTTGCGCTACGCCTTGCGTAATTATTTTTTTTTGTACAATACCTAGAGAACGTGAAATCCTAGAAGTGACTGGTCGTTGCGCGCTTTCCATGCACCGCGACGCATCGATAATTACTTAAAAGGGTGGTACCATCAAATTTCGAGGCTATAACATACTGCTGTGGGTTTCCTCTGTATGCAAAGACTCTCCACAGAAAGGGTCGGACACAGCAACGTTTAGGAATATATATCTATTCACTTCCAAAGTGAACCTAAATGCTCATTCTCCCGATCGAGACCCATCGCTAGCGCACCAAAACTGACGTAGCTCTATAGGAAGGGCAACGAAAGTTGTAGTGACGTGACACCAGCTCTGTAGTGACGTGAGTGACCTCCGGACCTCCGCAACGTACGTACCGCCAAAGTATCGGTTACTAGCCATCACAACTGTCCGCGCGTTTGTTTTGCTGGTGCTTGTGTGGCACGTGTGTGCGAGAGCAGACGATACTAAGCATGACGCACGTCGCAGCCTTGTGTGGTCACGGGGCTAAGCGTACTACACTACTACGTCACTGCCCAACTCGGTGCCAAGAAACCGAAACCGAAAGCTGTCCACATAAATAAGGCGATATTCAATTATTTAGCGAGAATACATGAATCTTTGTGCGTGTATCATGCTTCCTAAAGCTATAAGAAACGCTCGCAGCAGAGAACGCGCAAGCCACAAATTTGGTGGCACCACCTCTTTAACAATGTATCGCGCTTTTATAATGACATAAGGTTATCTCGCCTCTAAGGGTGCCCTCCTGCAATACCGAATTTCCCACGCGCTGTTAGTTAAAATGCCATTGAAAAGTGAAGTAAGCTTACGTAGTTAGCAAGCAGATGCTGGCATCTACGCAAATGGCTTTTAATCCAGCATTGAATTTGTTCATAATGATTTCTTGGGTTTCGCGCGCCAAAAGCAGGATTTGATTAACCCCTTAAGTGCTTTGGACGAGCAGAGCTCGTCCTGCCCAAACTGCCCCAAAATGCTTTGGACGAGCAGAGCTCGTCCTAGCGTAATACGCACTCCCCTGTAGTGTTCAGGACGAGAAGCGCTCGTCTACGGCTTAGATTGCGTATCATTCACTAGATGGCAGCCTTTACTCGACCAATTAGTTTTCTCCTGTGGCAGGAGCGCGGTTTTTGTATGGAAATATGGCGTGCGGTCGCGGCGACCCATGCATAGCTGGCCCGTCAACACGAAAAAGAAGCTTTTAATTTCCGGCATCTTCGAGTGATGATAATTCGTATACAGATGTTTATCTTGTGTCCAGAAGTGAAGACAGCGATGACGGTGAATTGAGCAGCTCATCCGGTGATGATGAAGACAGCTCGGAAGCGAACATTGCGAGTGCTCGCCAGTGAAGCCGCTTTGCGTTATTCCGTGTTCTGAAATTTTCTACACAGTTCCGAAGCTTCCCGAGTGAAATAGCCCAACTTTGCTTAGCCTACCCAAGTGAAAAAAGATGTGGCGTTTGCAACTGTTTTCTTTGTAAGGTTTATTTTTTTATTAGCAGCAGGTAGCTGGTTTCCTATGTATTGTTCAGAAATAAACTTTATTGTGTTGATTTGAGTAAGTATGTGGTACAAATATTTTTTTCAACATCGACTAGATGCTTTTTAGTACAATCAGATTTGAAATCAGCAATAAAAAAAATAGGCACTTTTGGTCGAGAAATGTTCCAAAAAATAAAGCACTTAAGGGGGTTAAAAGTTGTAATCAGATTTCATAAAATTTGATTATTGAATGACCTGCGGCTTTTTAATGTGCATCTCAATCTCGGTGAACGGCTGATCTTGGAGTTAACCTCTGTCGCACTGAAATTTTCACACGAGTATTAAACGTATCCGTTAGGCAGTCAAATTTCTTCAATTGCCCACGAGGTGCGATGTCTACACAAATTGGTGTTTATCCGAAATTGCGAGTGTAACGCTCTACGTGAAGGCTGAAAATAGGCGGTAATTTTTTTTATTTTTTTTCTGGGGAATAGGCTTCGACGGCTTCTTAATCTTCTCGTGAAAGTGATAGTGAAGAAACGAAGAGCGAAGAAATTATTATAGTATTAGTAAAACCTCACTTCCATTCACGTAGTTCCGATATGAAGCCATGTGACATTGGCTGTGCATTGTCCGCGGTGCATCCTTGGGTTCCCGCCGCAATGGTGCAGTGGTTAAGGTGCTCGGCTCTGACCCGAAAGTCGCGGTTTCTGTCCCGGCCGCGGCGGTCGCATTTCGATGGAGGTGAAATGCTCGAGGCCCGTGTACACTTTAAAGAATCCTAAGTGGTAGAAATTTTCCGAGCCCTGTACTATACGGGGTGCTTTCTAAGCATATCGTAGTTCTGGCGCGTAAGTCCCCACATACATACATACAAAGAACTTTATTGATACAACGAACTTTATTGGTACAAAGAACTTCATTGTGTCCGAACATAATAACAATATTCCTGTAGTTGCCTCGACCAATCAATGCAAGTTCATTTCACAGTGTACCCGCCGTAGCAGCTCAGCAGGCAATGGTTCGCTCTCCTTATATTGAGGACGTGGGTTCAATTTTCGGCTACGACGACCGCAACTCTATGGGAGCGATACACCAAAATGCCCGTGCACACATACCTCGGCACACGTTCTACGGCCGTGGGTATTTAAAGGTATTACGAAGTCCACCACTAATGTAATACTTTCAATCACATGATGGTCTTGGAAAGTAGAACCCTATAAACAACCACAATTCAAAGTACGAGGTTGCGCTAGTCATACCGCTTGATACTGTTGCTGTCGAAATATTCATTTTTCTTTACCTTAACATTATCTCGTCGCAGTGACAACTTGTATAAATATGCAGGCAGATAAAGGTATTAAGCCTACAAGCGTTTTCGTTCGCCCTCTTTTTCTTACATCCGATTTACGTTCTAGTTCACTTTGTCACTAATATTCATCCTGTCTCACTTTACAGCTACTTTTTTTAGCAATCTTTACGCTAGCGCTGATCAGTACTGGTTTGGTGATAGGCAGAATGCGTATCACAAAATCACAAATTAAAAACATAATGGGCTAAGACAAGACATATCTCGGCGCCCTGCAATAAGAACTGTTTGCATTTGATGACAGGAAAAAGGACGGCGTGCAGACACAGAGGCAAGAGAAGGAAGGAAGGAAGAACAACAATAGAGAAGGCAGGGAGGTTAAGCAGGGACATGCCCGGTTGGCTACCCTACGCTGGGGGGAATGGCAAAAGGGGAGTGTAAAGATGAGAGAGAGGAGAGGAGAAAGAAGGGAATGAGAGAAGATAATGGTCAGTAACTGTGCTGACGCGTAAAGATGAACAGGGAGCTAACGCGGTTCATGTGTTGTCTGTTTTTAAATGCGAAGCATTTCTTAGCGAACTTCGGCGACTTTGAGCGTATCTATCTAGCTATTTATCTATCTATCTATCTAGCCGCCTACGACTTTGTGCTCTCCCGGCCGTATCGTTAATGGGATTTATACCAAATTTCGTATGGCATAACATGACCCTATCACGAACGTAAATGGCTGGTCATATCATGAAAATCATGACTGACTTGTCATGAAAAGTATGATTTACATGCCACGCTCATGGCACGCTTGCGGCCGTTTCGTTAGCTTGATATGCACCAAACTTGGTATTGAGTGACGTGACTGTATGACGAACATAAATGACAAGTGGTAATATGGAAATCATGACATGTCACGAGCGACATGACTTGCATTCCACGCTCATGGCGCGCTCGCGGCTGTTTCGTTAGCTTGAGATACACCAAATTTGGTATTGAGTGACATGACTGTATCACGAACATAAATGACAAGTTGTAATATGGAAATCATGACATGTCACGAGCGACATGACTTGCATTCCACGCTCATGGCACGCTCGCGGCCGTTTCGTTAGCTTGATATACTACAAATTTGGGATTGAGTGACGTGACTGTATGACGAACATAAATGACAAGTGGTAATATGAAAATCATGACTTGTCATGTGCGACATGACTTGCATGCCACGCTCATGGCGCTCGCGGCCGTTTCGTTAGCTTGATATACACCAAACTTGGTATAGAGTGTCGTGACTGTATGACGAACATAAATGACAAGTGGTAATATGGAAATCATGACATATCATGACATATCATGAGCGTCATGACTTGCATTCCACGCTCATGGCGTCCGCCTCGGTGGAACAGTGGCTACGGTGCTCGGCTACTGACCCGAAGGTCGCGGGTTCGATCCCGGCCGCGGCGGTCGCATTTCGATGGAGGCGAAATGGCTGAGGCCCGTGTGCTGTGCGATGTCAGCGCACGTTAAAGAACACCAGATGGTCAAAATTTCCGGAGCCCTCCACTACGGCGTCTCTCATAATCATATCGTGGTTTTGGGACGTAAAACCCCAGATATTATTATTATTATTATTATCCACGCTCATGGCGCGCTCGCGGCCGTTTCGTTAGCTTGATATACACCAAACTTGGTATAGAGTGACGTGACTGTATGACGAACATAAATGACAAATGGTAATATGAAAATCATGACATGTCATGAGCGACATGACTTGCATTCCACGCTCATGGCGCGCTCGCGGCCGTTTCGTTAGCTTGATATACACCATATTTGGTATTGAGTGACATGACTGTATAATGAACATAAGTGGCAGGTGGTAACATGAATATCTTGGCATGCGTGTCATCTACAACCCCATTTACATGCCACGCTCATGGTGCGCTTGCATCCAGTTCGCTAGCTTGATATACACCAAGATTGGTATTGCGCGACGTGACTGTATGACGAACATAAATGACAGGTCCTAACATGTCAAACATGACCTGCAAATTATGTAAAGCAGGATTTGCTCCTTCCTGGCTGCCTCGCATTGCATCGATTCCCACAGTGCGTGGGATCTGCCGGCTTTTTTCCTTCTCTTGTGTCCGTGTTACTTTTTGCACTTTACTTTTCTTTTAGTTTACTTTTCTGGTAGGATGAAATGGTACCAACCAGCTGAACTATATGTTGTACTAAGCGTTACAGTTGTAATCTCCGATAATACTTCAATTTGAGCACAAGCTTTTGCTTTGCCATGATTACAAAAACTAGCGAAATGAATCTACCGTTCCGAAAATCGAGGCCACTGCTGAACCTTCATTTCCCGGATGGAACTATCTCCTTAGACGTAGTTCTATCTGACGTCTGAGCTGTGAGCTAGCACACTGTAAGTTTAATAAATTTTTCGAGTGCGGCAGCTTGTAGTACAGTTATATGCACTGGCACGCTCAAAGAGACGTGACTTTCGGATATAAATGTCTTATCGTGGCAAATAGTACAGTGGCTAAGGATACAAACAGGAAGATAATGAATGCTTGTACAGGCGACGTACTCGTGGTCTTGGCAACAGCTCCGATCACGACAGATGGAACTGTGACGAAAAGGCATAATACGGCAGAGAGGTATGAAAGCATCTTTGCACCGAATATGGAGTCTGTGCTCAGCACTCTTTGGAAGTAGCCCTGCATTACAAAGAAAAAAAAAGAAATATTTGTTACAGATATATATTTTGCTATGACACAGTGTCCATGCTAGCATCAATGCTGAGACTAATGGCTTGTAGAAAACTTAGAAATCCGCATATGCGGCATGCCATGACAAGTACAAAAAGTACAAAGTGTCTTTTGAGGGATCCATCAGCTTAACCTACACTATTACCCGCGTAACATTTATGTATATCTAAACCAAAATTTAGCCTCTATCTTAAAGGTTACACAACTCGACGTTTTTATATTATTTGTCTTTGCAAGCTTTAAGGGTTTACATGCTTGTTCATATAGAGATCAATATACATAACTTGAGTAGTGAATGAAATAGCGGTTACATCGTTCGTCCTTTTGATGTTTTCAGAATTTTAGGTCATGATAAGTGTTACATTGTGTAGCTTGGATGTGAAAGGACCTGTTTACTGCTTACTTATTACTGCTGCCTGCATGTAACCTCTACATAGTGAATCATGTTTTCTAGTAACCTATAACCGAGATTCCAAGGACACATAATGAAGGGAGTGGAACGCCACAATGTACACATGAGCAAAGTGCAGGATATGTTAGCTTCGTGGCCACATGGCTAATCTGCTTGATAAGTACGTGCACGGCTGCCAAGTCACAAATTATGCTTCAAGGCAACTTGGTCATCGAGCCAGCAGGGCGTTATATTAGAACCAGCACGCAGAAAATGTTCTGTGTGCATAACGACGATTCTTGCAGGGCCAGGAATCACCAACTCTACAAATTTATACAAGCGCTTTTCACGGGCCACATGTGTCTTATAAAAAGCTGTACCTATTTCTCCTACGACACCGTATTTGCTGCCTACACACATTTCAGTCGCTTGTAGTATTTGTAATTACCACATAAGCCCACGCATGCTACCGCAGCTACATATAAAAAGAATTGCATGTAGTTTTGTTGGTGTTTGTTCTTATCCACACATTCATAGCCCGGGAACCGCTACACTCTACGGCAAAATTACCCGAAAGAGGAGTAACGGAGCCCAATGAGCGCGCACGATTAACGGATAGGCCGTCGAAAGAGTAATCGCAGAAGGATGCGTGGCGTGTGCAAACCAGTTAGTCTCCAAAGGCACCAAAGGGATGAACCGCCCGGGAGATACGTTTCGTGTGCAAACCGTTGTCAAGGAAACTAACCGTCCTCCTCGCTCCTGGGTCAGTCTTCTCACTTGTTCTCATGGAAGTGCGTTGGCGGTTGTGTCGCACTCGGAGAGTTCGACGATTTACGAACTACACCGCGGTGCCTTAGATAAACACGTCTGCCGCGTATGCGTGGATGAGCGTGTGGTGCTGCTTTTATGTATCGCCGCACCCATGAAGTTTGGAGCTGGTCTCCACACGCCGCGACGCCGCGCTGCATTTCTCCGGCCACGGTGCCCCGGCGTAGCAGCGGCACTGCGTCAACTGCGTCGCCACCGGCTGGGAATGGCGGCCGAGAAGACATAGGCCTATCGGAACCATGATTTCAATCTGACTCTGGGCAGAAATCAGCGATGGATTCTTTCACAAGTAAGTGATCATACTTTTATCTGCCGTACCTGCCGCTTGCGCGAAACGCATCGCGCTTGTTGGCAAACGGGCTCGATCGTGTTGTATATATCGCGCGCACGAAATGCACCGCGAAGGTCGGCTTGCGTGTCAGCTCGCCTGTGCCGCCCGTGCTTTGTGACTGCCTGGAAATTGGCCGCCATTGCTGTCGGCCGCCTGGACGCTCTCGCCGCGGTGATGAGCTGCGGGCTCCCGATATTCGGCCAAAACGCATTGCGGTTGCCGTCAACGAGCTCAATTGTACGTCGCGCGCTTGAAGTGCATCGGCAGCTGGCGGGTGCTTTAGCTAGCCGACTTAAGCTGTGCGGAAAGTTTGGAACTCTGTGGAAAGTTTTCGCCAGTGCCGTTGGCTTCCCCGTCAATCGGGCGCCAGCAGCTCAGCGCCGCTCGTGGCGGCGGCCCCGGCGGTAGCCCCGCGTTCGCTCGTTGTACTCCGCTCGCTCCAGGAACGTTGCGAAAATTAGTCACCATTACCGTCGGCTTTCTCGGCGCTCGCTCGGAAGCAGCTCTGCGCCGTTCGTGGCGGCGGCCCCGCGTTCGCTCGCTCTTCTGTTCGAGGGCCGGTGGCGGCAGAAGCTCCGCGTTCGGCCCCGCGTTCGCTTGCTCGAACTGTATACGACGCCGCTCGCAGAGAACTCGACGACTCGTTGGCGGCTCGGCGGTCGCGGCGCCTAGGCATGATGGCTGCGGCTGCCGCACTTGAGCTGTTGCGCTCTGTGACTCGAGATGCGTTTTCGATTATGTATGATATTACGGCGAAAATGTTTGCATGCCACATTTCAGACATGCGTATTTATTTCACCTTGCACGTATTTCCCATGTGAGTGTATCTTCATCCTGTCTGTCACGTGTGACTAACTATTTGCAATCTTTTCGTGCAGCCGTTGTCCACTACGTGCAGAAGGCTGCGTGCGCTGGTGCGCGCAATGCCAGTCATCTATGGCTTCCTTTGGAGCAGCTTCACAAAGACGACTGTACGAGATATGACAATGCGGCTGGACCTGAGTTTGACATCTTGCAGTGAATTCACTGACAGAATGCAGAAACTTTACATGTATATAGAAAAATAAAAGATTTCATTGTCTCACTTTTCTCTTTCGTTGTTGCATTGACTGCGAAAGCAGCGAAACAAGCATGACTAAATATTTTTTCGCGTGTTCTTTTCCGCGCCATTTGTTGCTCACTGCGGAGAAAAACACGCCAAAAATGTATTATGCCTTGCAGAGAGTAACTGTGCAAAATCATCCCTGGGGAATAACGCATCATTTGAACTGGGGATAAAAAAATTACACCATCTCCCGCTAAAGGGAACCGTGTCTAGATGCGAAACAGCGGGCGCTAACGCTTACACTGGCGGCGCGTTGACGCTGGCGCTCATCGCGGCGTTGCGCAGGAGAGAATTCTGGGGAGGCGCAATCACGAAGTGATGGACCGGTGTTTCCAATTGGAACATGCCAATCGCTGCTCATGGGCAATGAGAGACAGAAGACTCCGATTGGACACAGACACCCGCAGTCCGCTTTTAGTTAACGCGCACGCTGAGAATTTTTATCGTTCGACAACGCACAGGAGAAATCTCCCACGCCGCTCGCAGAGAACTCGCCGACTCGTTGGCGCCTCGGCGGTCGCGGCGCCTAGGCATGATGGCTGCGGCTGCCGCACTTGAGCTGTCGCGCTCTGTGACTCGAGATGCGTTTTCGAGTCACTCTCCCCCCTCTCTCCCCTAGGAATCCTCTACTCTACGGAGCGGCTCCGGCGTCCCACAGCGCATGCGCGTCCTCTCCCCCCTCTCTCCTCTAGGAGTCCTCTACTCTACGGAGCGGCTCCCGCGTCCCACACCCCCCACAGCGCATGCACGTCCCCTCCTCCTCTCCTCTAGGAATCCTCTACTGTACGGAGCGGCGCGCACGACAGGTGGTGCGACAGGAGGGGGAGGAGACGTGCAATGTGTATGTAAACGCCGCGGGAGGGATGCCTAGAGGAGAGAGGGGGGAGCGTAGGAGAGGAGGTGCGTGGAGAGCACGGAGGAAGGAATAACTCAGGAGACGCCCTGACGTCACTCTCTGTGAAGCCGTGGTGAAGCCGGAAGTCGGCTACATTGACTGGGCAGATTCTCCTCTCTTGTTTACATGTGACAGGCGAAGTAGAAGGCGCGTTTCCCTCTCCGGCTCGAAAACCACGTGGGCTGCACGGCACGCGTGTTGAGGCTATCCGAAACCAACGGAACGGGACTTAAAACGGTGGGCCAGCGCGATACCGTTGGCGAAATTATTTCGTCCGAGTAATAACAGCGAGTCAGAGCTCGTCGACAAGGAAGCAAACACAAGAGAACGCCATGCTAGATGCATTGACTACGGCGAGTGTGGTGTCAATGTTTTCACGACATTTATTCACGCACTGTACGGACAACACGATCGGCCGTGCGCCGCCTTCTATGGTTGCATTCCGTTTCCCAAGCGGCGCCCGGCCACCGTGCTCGGGTTCCACGTAAACGCTCACCGGCGTCAGCATTGTGCAACCGCGGTGGTCGACCTTGTGCACGGTGCAGGTGTACGAGTGACACTTGAACGCGGTCGCTGTAACGCCGAGAGCACACTGCTAGGGGCGAGCATAGCAAGCAAAACAGAAAAGGTATTTTAACGCGCACAAGCAAGTATTTACTGTACACATATAGAACACGAAACTACACGTGCACATGGTGTCCTCATTTCGTCTAGTGGAGTACAAACGTTTCGTCCGTTGTCACAAGCAGGAACACTGCACAACTGTCACTGACCTGCAAGGCATTCGTCGTCGTTCCGTTTTGTCACGGTGCCTGAACCCGATTTTTCTGAGCACATCGAATACTTCATCGGCGTCATCCGCTGCACGGCACGTGAATATACGCGATCGTTTCACGCACTGTTGAGGCCCCGTGGCTAACAACAGGTTTTGTAAACGTTGCTAGGTACAATTACCACCGAGAGAACACTGCGTGACTAACAACGCGGCACAAAGCACTTATATCGTCCGCCACGGTTGAGTACGAGACCTACGGAGGCGCACATGCCGCCCCTTTGCCGCCGCCGCTACACCAGCTACACTGCACAACACGTAACCATAGCAACGCCGCCATTGTGCCCAGTGGATATGGCCGCCATGACGTCATTTCCTCCACACTTTTTGCGTAGCGCGCCGGCTGGGCATGCCCTCTCCTGAGTTATTCCTTCCTCCGTGGTGGAGAGGGTTTGCGCATGCGCAGCCAGGGTGGTCACGCCGCACACCACCACCACCGGATTGAACTTCGCCATAAGATGCTTCACCTCTTAAAGTTCATCCCAGGGGAGTACCTGAGTGGACAAAACGTTCGTCGGGTGAGGTGCAACTGTGGGGACTAACGGTTGGCCGGTAAGGTGTAAATGTGAGAACTAAATGTTAGTCCATTAGGTGCAACTGTGGGGACTAACGGTTGCCCGTGAAGGTGTAAATATGAGGAATAAATGTTAGTACCTTGAGGTGGTCTGTGGGGATTAACTGTTAGACCCGGTGCCGTTAGTCCTTAAATGGACTAATGGTTGTGGCAGCCCCGTTAGTCCCCAAAAGGATGAACCGCACACCCTTTTAACACCCTCTTGCCTTAGAGTGTAGACTGATGAAAGACAGAATGGTGTTAAATGGAGGCAAGCACTATTTTAGCAGCCTGTCTATCTCTAATAAAGAATAATTGTGTTAAGTGTAGTAACGCTGGCTTCAACAGCATGCTCTGTGCACAAGCTCGTTTTTCGTTTAACCCACAATCGCCGTACTGTTGTTTAAATATATGCCGCAGGAATTGAAAGTCCGAATTGTTCTTCAGGGCAGAAGCAGCGGCCATGT
The DNA here is from genome assembly GCA_030522465.1 of Rhipicephalus appendiculatus. Classification (NCBI taxonomy): domain Eukaryota; kingdom Metazoa; phylum Arthropoda; class Arachnida; order Ixodida; family Ixodidae; genus Rhipicephalus; species Rhipicephalus appendiculatus. The sequence continues at coordinate 140,120 of JALIZH010015179.1, forward strand.
TTGTATGTCATGTCTTCGCGTATCCTTATGGCTTCAAGGGACGCTAAAAATAAAAACGACTTTTCTCATATTAGTAAACTACTCTTTCACGATTCTCAAACCACCATGCTTGCCGCGAGCAGACGCTTGGCAAGCGAGAACACGTGCAAAAATAAAAGGCGAATGGCGACGCCACGTTTGGAATTTCCGCACCAAACTCCATGTCGTCATAGATTTTCATGGCATCTACTGTGTCCTACGTAGTTCCTGATCGATAAAAATGTAATACATAGACCTATGGTCATAGACTTAAAGGGGCCATGACTCGGTCACCCAATAATTCGCGGTTTTCAGCGAAAAGTAGAAGTAGATAGGGTCTATTATGCCTGTACAGATATGAAAAGTGGGCCGTGGAAGAATATTTCAGCGTAAAAGAGGCCCTAGAAGTCGCCGGCTCTAAATCCCGCCCACCGGCGGCGACCGCCATTTTGTCATGGCGCCTGTGACGTCACGTGCAGCAAGGAGCGGTGCCATCGTCTTCTACCACTGTTTCAGCCGCTGCAAATCGTTCAGTTTCGGTGTCAAACAGAATAATGCTCAAATATCTCGATTTCACGCGCAGCTGGCGACGGAACAATATCGTTCGCCGGAATTCAGACGCTCGCACAGCCAGATGCTAGTTACGTCACGGCTCGCGAGTGCGCCAGTGTTGCCCGACTCTCAAGCCACTGGCGTGTTTGTAAAAATATTCAATAATAAATTACGTGATCGACCAAATGCGCAAAAATTTCGCCAGCTTATTTGTGAATGCTGAAGGATTAACCCGCATAACACAGATTATTATCGAAATTTGGGTGTCATGGCCCCTTTAACAAACCAAGTTTCAGAAAATTTCGTTGAGCGAATGTCGCCAAAATGTGAGAAATATACTTTGAAATTCGTGGCGTCGCGAGCGGAGATTTTGGCGCGAGATTTAAAAATGAAAGTTAACCTTAATTTTCCTCTTTATTAATAAACTTGTCATGGTGAAATCCGCGGCATTAGATTTCTCAAAGTACACTTCATCCATCTAAATCAACTCAGTGTTCCGCTTTAGCATTCCTTTCAGCACTGCGTCCCGGGAAAAAGTTGCAAATATGGCATCGTGAGTGGTGCGTTGTGTGGATTGTTTGTGTTTCCTGGATGGTTTCGCGTCCAAATTTGTTCCATTCGTAATACACGCGCATCCGTTTGTGGCATTGACGAAGCGGGACACGTTCGGAATAGCGCGCGGCCGCTGCAAGGATGCATATGGTCACTGTGAATGCTACTTTATCCTCTGTTGCGATGCGTCTACTGAAGCGATTGCCTCGGACGGAAGAATAGACGTGCTTTGATTGTTCTGGTTTCTTCTCTGTATAGAAGGACTTCTTTTTTCTGCGAAAGCACTCTGCACCCTACCTATAGGGATTTTGCAGATATCAGAAAAGAATGGAACGCTTCAGCTGCACTCGCTAGGGGAATCAGTCGCTGCTGATGCTCTGCCCACTTAGTCTTCGGTGTTTCAACACGTGGAACGAGGCCACTCTAGATTGGCGTATGTCGTTGGTTTCGGCATCGCGCCTGCCACGCTTGAATGTAACGATCTTTCACATTCCATGGCCTGCGAGATTGCGCACCGTCAGGTTTCTCTCCGGCGTGCAATCTCAGAGGCCATGGACATTCCAACCGCGTTTGGCATTGTACACGACTCTCTAATGGGTTTAGCATAATGCCACGTTGCTTGACGGAGCGAAACCGTCCAACTTTTTTCTTCCCACAATCTTCCCCATCACTTGAGTGTGTCAAGGTTTGTCCGCGTAATAAAAGTGCCGGTATTCGCGCGTGAGTGAAGTACGTGCGCTTTAGTGGTAAAGTAATTAATGTACTGAAACTCGGGCTCCCTCGTGGTCCTGGCAGTGTGAACCTCGCCATTCTTATGTCTTTGTAGCAGGCCCGTAGCCAGGGGGGGCGGGGCCGAGGGCCCCCCGAAATTCGGATGGAGGGGGGTGTTTTACCGCGAATAAATAATAAAAATAGGTGGTTTTCAAGGTTTTCAATGGTTGCCCCCCCCCCGGCCCCGAAAAAAATTTCAGGCTACGGGCCTGCTTTGTAGCAATAGTACATTGAAATTACCCTGATACCCCGACGTGACATCGGATTAAACCATGGAACTGCTGCTTTCGAGAAAAGAAGGTAACTAGTCTGCAGCTTGCCTTTCACTGACCCCGACGTGACAACGGATTAAACCATGCAACTGCTGCTTTCGAGAAAAGAAGGTAACTAGGCTGCAGCTTGCCTTTCACTGACCCCGACGTGACATCGGATTAAACCATGCAACTGCTGCTTTCGAGAAAAGAAGGTAACTAGGCTGCAGCTTGCCTTTCACTGACCCCGACGTGACATCGGATTAAAGCATGCAACTGCTGCTTTCGAGAAAAGAAGGTAACTAGGCTGCAGCTTGCCTTTCACTGACCCCGACGTGACATCGGATTAAACCATGCAACTGCTGCTTTCGAGAAAAGAAGGTAACTAGGCTGCAGCTTGCCTTTCACTGACCCCGACGTGACATCGGATTAAAGCATGCAACTGCTGCTTTCGAGAAAAGAAGGTAACTAGGCTGCAGCTTGCCTTTCACTGACCCCGATGTGACATCGGATTAAAGCATGCAACTGCTGCTTTCGAGAAAAAGAAGGTAACTAGGCTGCAGCTTGCCTTTCACTGACCCCGACGTGACATCGGATTAAAGCATGCAACAGCTGCTTTCGAGAAAAGAAGGTACCTAGGCTGCAGCTTGCCTTTCACTGACCCCGACGTGACATCGGATTAAACCATGCAACTGCTGCTTTCGAGAAAAGAAGGTAACTAGGCTGCAGCTTGCCTTTCACTGACCCCGACGTGACATCGGATTAAACCATGCAACTGCTGCTTTCGAGAAAAGAAGGTAACTAGGCTGCAGCTTGCCTTTCACTGACCCCGACGTGACATTGGATTAAACCATGCAACTGCTGCTTTCGAGAAAAAAAGGTAACTAGGCTGCAGCTTGCCTTTCACTGACCCCGACGTGACAACGGATTAAACCATGCAACTGCTGCTTTCGAGAAAAGAAGGTAACTAGGCTGCAGCTTGCCTTTCACTGACCCCGACGTGACATCGGATTAAAGCATGCAACTGCTGCTTTCGAGAAAAAGAAGGTAACTAGGCTGCAGCTTGCCTTTCACTGACCCCGACGTGACATCGGATTAAACCATGCAACTGCTGCTTTCGAGAAAAGAAGGTAACTAGGCTGCAGCTTGCCTTTCACTGACCCCGATGTGACATCGGATTAAACCATGCAACTGCTGCTTTCGAGAAAAGAAGGTAACTAGGCTGCAGCTTGCCTTTCACTGACCCCGACGTGACATCGGATTAAACCATGCAACTGCTGCTTTCGAGAAAAGAAGGTAACTAGGCTGCAGCTTGCCTTTCACTGACCCCGACGTGACATCGGATTAAACCATGCAACTGCTGCTTTCGAGAAAAGAAGGTAACAAGGCTGCAGCTTGCCTTTCACTGACCCCGACGTGACATCGGATTAAAGCATGCAACTGCTGCTTTCGAGAAAAGAAGGTAACTAGGCTGCAGCTTGCCTTTCACTGACCCCGACGTGACATCGGATTAAACCATGCAACTGCTGCTTTCGAGAAAAGAAGGTAACTAGGCTGCAGCTTGCCTTTCACTGACCCCGACGTGACATCGGATTAAACCATGCAACTGCTGCTTTCGTGAAAAGATGGTAACTAGGCTGCAGCTTGCTGCTTTCGAGAAAAGATGGTAACTAGGCTGCAGCTTGCCTTTCACTGACCCCGACGTGACATCGGATTAAACCATGCAACTGCTGCTTTCGAGAAAAAATGGTAACTAGGCTGCAGCTTGCCTTTCACTGACCCCGACGTGACATCGGATTAAACCATGCAACTGCTGCTTTCGAGAAAAGAAGGTAACTAGGCTGCAGCTTGCCTTTCACTGACCCCGACGTGACATCGGATTAAACCATGCAACTGCTGCTTTCGAGAAAAGAAGGTAACGAGGCTGCAGCTTGCCTTTCACTGACCCCGACGTGACATCGGATTAAACCATGCAACTGCTGCTTTCGAGAAAAGAAGGTAACAAGGCTGCAGCTTGCCTTTCACTGACCCCGACGTGACATCGGATTAAAGCATGCAACTGCTGCTTTCGAGAAAAAGAAGGGATCTAGGCTGCAGCTTGCCTTTCACTGACCCCGACGTGACATCGGATTAAAGCCATGCAACTGCTGCTTTCGAGAAAAGAAGGTAACTAGGCTGCAGCTTGCCTTTCACTGACCCCGACGTGACATCGGATTAAACCATGCAACTGCTGCTTTCGAGAAAAGAAGGTAACTCGGCTGCAGCTTGCCTTTCACTGACCCCGACGTGACATCGGATTAAACCATGCAACTGCTGCTTTCGAGAAAAGAAGGTAACTAGGCTGCAGCTTGCCTTTCACTGACCCCGACGTGACATCGGATTAAACCATGCAACATCTGCTTTCGAGAAAAGAAGGTAACTAGGCTGCAGCTTGCCTTTCACTGACCCCGACGTGACAACGGATTAAAGCATGCAACTGCTGCTTTCGAGAAAAGAAGGTAACTAGGCTGCAGCTTGCCTTTCACTGCGGGAAAGGGAAGTGGGAAAAAATCGCACGTTCCATGCTCTGTGGATATTAAGGTTATGCGAAGGAGGTGATGGGAAGGTGGCTATTCCATATTTTATTTACATTCAGCCAAACTTTATTAGGCAGACGAGCTCGTAGACACATGACGGCGTCTGCGTGACAGCATCAGAGACACGTAATATCTTGCAAACACCTAAAAGCACTCTTCGTCTAGAACATGTCACAGGGATGGCACTGCCATAGGGAAACTCGGTGAGTCCCTGTTGTGCACGGGCTTTGGTTTGCACCAGAAAAGTGCAGGCCTCAAGGTTGGTTTGTCCTGCCTTGCGGCGATATATAGGATCATGAAATTTGGCAGCACCGTTTCAGACTAAAGGTGGCAACCTTTCTTGATGCGTGATTGAAATCGAGGATGGCTGCAGCGGTGAACGGCTAACGCCATTCTGCGACGTAAAGACAACCTTCGCGCATGCATTGTCGGGCATTGGCGCTGTGCGCCAGAGAAAGCTGCAAAGCCGAATGCATCGGTTACACGCGTTTATCCTCGCTCGTCTCTCTTCCACCCGCTCTCTAAATGCCCACCGCGCTTCAGTGCGGAAACAAGTGGCCTCCGCTTTCATAAAAGATTGCGTTGCACGAGCTCAGGCACGCCGGCAAATCCTTGAGGATAGAGGGAAGCTTGTAGTCTTCGTAATGTCGACACTCGCGAACTAAACACCATTACACAACACCATCCAACAGCTGAGCAACCAGTATATGCCGTGGCATATGTATGTCATGTCACTTACACTAGGAACCATTACTTAACTGTAACCCGCAGTTGCACAATCGGTCCTGGTTTTATTCAAGTTAATACGGTTCAGGAAATGTCTCTATTATTGTAATGTGTAGTGATGTTTTGCAAAAAAGCACAATTCATATTCTAGCAATTCTTCTAGTGGACTTTAAAATGGTGGTTAAGGGGGCTTGTTGGTACCTACACGTAGTTTTTCAAACAGCGCAGAAACGGGACACCGAAAATAGACCACACAACACAGGCGCTGAGGTTTTCACGAGGTGCCTCCTGGTCGCGCTAGCAGAAGATATGCTAATCGAAATTCAAAAAAGGAAACAACCGGCCATTGTGGGAATCAATGTAATGCGAAGCGGCCACCAAGGAGTGAATTATGCTGTACATAACATGCACGTCATGATTTATATGTTAGGACCTTTCATTTATGTTCGGCAAACAGTCGCTTCACGCAATGCCAATTTTCGTGTATATCAAGCTAGCAAAACGGCCGCGAGCGCACCATGAGCGTGGCATGTAATGCGTGCCATAGACATCAAACATGTCATCATCATCATCACATTTATTAACCCTTAAAGGCCCCTGTTGGGGTATTACATAAGGGGGGGAGCATACATAAAAAAAAGAACGTTCAAAGAGTCATTAATTAAGCAAATACAATAAAAGGAACATTTACAAAGTAACGAGATGAAATTGCAAGACAGTCAAAATACACAGGAAGAATAAAGCGCTCAAAAAGAAGAAAAAACAAATGAAAAAAGTAACAGTTTCGCCACAAGGCGAAGCAATGAATGCGATAGCAACAAATTGGAATGTCAAGCGACGAATGGCAAGCAGGTCGAAACGTGCAGCGCGCTGCTCACGCACACATGACGCACGAAAACAACACGCACAGGACGAGAGCGAACTAAAAACATTCACAGCTCGACACTTAACGCACTGCTCAAACAAAAACGACGCACGAAACGTATTCACAGGTACAGACGAGCGCGAACTAACAAGTGTCACAGTTGTTACTTCGCTGTGTTTGAAAAGCATGCTCTTTTCGCAAACGGGGGGACTGCAGCGAGAGATGTGACCTTCGCGCGCCCGGTAACGACAACGCTACCGCGAGATAAGCCAACACCTCCTAGACAGCTTTTCAGGCCTGCGCCCAGCGATCTGACGTCATTTCCGGCCGGCCGACACTCGGGGAAGCCGCAGCGGCAGCGAGCGCAGCGCGGGTCGGTTCAGTCACGTTTGTCGTTTTCCGCTGTTGTTTTGCGGCAATTTCATTTCCGTGCGTGATGTTCTAGTGATACGACAATGCCTAATAAGTGTTCTGTGCCAGGATGTACCGGAAACTACAGGACGGGAAAGAAGATACAAGTGTTTTCCTTCCCTAAAGACGGCGACGCTGTCAACAAGTGGCTACGCGCCATTCCTAGGAAGGATTTCGTGCCCACGTCGTGCACAAAGGTAAGGATTTGTGATGTTCTTGTCCCAGATCCTCGTTGATTGTACAGGTAGAAGCAATATGATATGAAATATGGGACCGTGTAGCCGCTGTTCCTTGCTAAGCGCTGACACAGAGTCGATGAGAATCGGCCGCAAAATCACGTTCGTAGCAAGGATGGCCGGCGACTCTTTGTTCACACATAGTCGCCTGGGGGTCGTCCGTGGGAGCGCACTTAGTTCTTTTAAAAAGTGTCTTCTCAGATGTTCATGAAACGTTTGTTCGTTTGTGCAGGTGTGCGCGGATCATTTCGACGCTTCATGCATCGAGCGGACGACATCGTACACGGATCCAAGGACAGGAAGAGTTATCGAAGTCGCACTGCCAGTACCGCGGTTACGTCCTGGATCTGTGCCAACGGTATTTCCCGGCTGCCCGTCCTACCTTTCAGTATCAGACCACAACACGAGAGAAACACCTGATGCCAAGAGGAGCCGAAAAGAAGCTTCCCAACTCGCCCATGCTGTTGAAGAATCACTGGCGTCATACGAAGCGGAACAGGAAAGAGACCGTTTTTCGTCCCTCGAAGAACTAAAGGGCTCGCCTGCAAGTAGTCTCAGTGTCGCCAAAGTGGACTGTGATTCATAAAGAAGAGTGCTCGATGTTTTTGAACATCATCGACTATCGTGAACCTTGGTTGAATGCGTCATTGACAGTGTTTGAAAACCTCGAAGTCATTGCCTGCTATCAAGGATCACAAATCAAGAACCTTGGTAGCGCTGTTGTACCTGACTCAGTTCAAAAAGTAAGTTCCTTGTTGGAAATTTTGAACAACCTTTGCATGCTGTCTGAGGAGCGCTGCAGTTGTCGCCACCTGTCGCTTGCAATACAATCCCTTCTCGACAAATTGGAAGGTAGCATTACTGAAGACAAGAAAGAGGTGGTAAAGTTCATGAAGGAGCAGCTGCTACTGCTTTCTGCAAAGCGTATTCAGTACAGCGCACAGGTAATGGTGTTTGCATGTATCTTGCATACAATATCACCACATGCGTACAAGTTTCTAAGAAGAACGAGTGTACTAACCTTGCCGCATCCAAGCACTATTAGAAATGTGTGCTCGTCTATTCAAATGTGCCCACAAATCGATTCATCTGATGCTACTTTCCTTCAGTATGTTTCCCAGAGATTCAAACATCTGCAGCCACATGAACACACTGTGACGCTGATGCTTGACGAGATTCATATCAAGCCTTGTTTAGATTACAAGGGTGGGAACATATGTGGTGCAGCAGTCAATTCGAATGAAGTAGCCACGTCGGTGCATGTATTTATGATACAAAGTCTACTGAGCTCGTTCAAGGAGGTGGCGCACATTCTTCCGGTTAAAACCTTACAGGGTGATGACCTTCATGCCATGCTGAAGAAGGTGATCTTGCGCTTAGAAGAGGTTGGATACAGGGTCATAGCCGTTGTCTGCGACAATAACTCGCTCAACAGGAAGGCAATGAAGATGTTTCTGCCAAAACCAAAGCTTAGCCATGTTTACCCGCATACCGGCAGACCCAGCTCGACCATTATTTTACGTGGTAGATGCTGTGCATCTGTTTAAATGCATAAGGAATAACTGGCTCAACCAAAAAAATTATGGAACTTGCTTTTTCTACCCACGCTTTGAGCTTTCGAACAATGATGTTCGTCCCGAATGCAAAATGACGGCCTCATTTAAGCATTTGAGAGATTTGCATAAAGAGGAGTCATCTCTTCTTCTAAAGTCTGGGTATGGCTTGACATCAAAAGCTCTTAATCCGAGCAACTTGGAACGGCAGGACGTGAAACTGGTGCTGCAGGTTTTTAATCCACACGTAGCCGAAGCCCTGACTGCTCGCACTGGCGAAGTCGATTTTCAACATGCGGCAGCGACAGCAGACTTCATCAAAATCATTCTTCGCTGGTGGAGTATTGTCAATGTAAAGACACCTAGTAAAGGCTTCCATCACCGTAATGTTTATGAAGAGCCCATGTCAAACCAGACAGATGACCCAAAGGCAAGCTTTCTCAGTGCTTTTATCACATGGCTCGACGTGTGGGAATTTTATAGGCACGACACTGGAGTACTTACCCAGGAGACATTGAGTGCCCTGCGGCTCTCTGCTCAATCCCTTTTGGCATTGGTAAAGTACTGCATTAGTGAGCTTCACTTCAAGTACATCCTACTAGGCAAAGTCCAAACGGATCTCCTTGAGAGTCGTTTCGGACAATACAGGCAGATGGCTGGCGGGCAGTACCACATATCTGTTCGTCAGCTTTGCGAAACAGAGGGCAGGATTCGCCTCCAAAATGCCCTTCCAAGGATGAGCAGCGATGACCTCAGAGGCATTGAAGAAATAGACCGTGCCAGTGATGCGGGCAGCTCATTTACTGTTCACGTCAGCGATGCTGACCTCGGTGAGCTCAGAGCTCAAATGCCAGTAATTGGTTATGTTGGCGGGTATTGCGCACACGCGGCGATGAAAGTTCTCAAGTGCAAAAGCTGCCAAGGGCACTTGGTCATTACTAGAAATGAGGCCGAAACAGAAGAGGACACCCATTCTTTAATCCCGCAACTGGATCGAGGTGGCCTCAAATTTCCATCTGCCCTTGTGATTACAATAGTTATGTACATGGAGGTTGTAGTTAGAAAGCTTATGACGCAAAGTAACTTCACCCAGTTTCTCCATGGCCCGAACCAAAAGAATGTCGTTCGGCAATTGACACTGCAATGTCTGCCGAGGCTTGAGGACATAAATACGTGTGAAAATGGACACACCTATGATTTCCTCGTCACGCTAGTAGCAAACTACGCAGCAAACATCATGCTTAACAACTTGTGCAAGCAGAGGAACGATCTCTTACGCATTGGGAAGGAACAGAAGGCAAAAAACAGAAAGGCCCAAATCTTTCTGGAAAAGTAATTTTTCCAGGTGAAGCGCTCTCCACATTTATTCGTGTGAAACTGCACTGAGGTCATTTTATTTCACAGTCCCGACTTGATTTCCTTGTCATACTTCTGTCTGTTGTGCAACGAGCCTTGTTTTCGGTTTGTTTCGTATTTAAATGACAGTACATAGTTTTAAAATCTCTTTTTACGTGTTCTTGGCATGTCAACGTGTTGTGCTCATTTGCTCACTGAGCTGTCTCAGTGCCTGCTGTGGTAGTTGGAGGGACCATGTTTGGTACCTCGCAGCTATGTATGCTTTTCTTGTGCACTTTCTGTAGAGATATATTGGTGTGCAATGTGATTTGTGTTTTGGGATTTTTGTGTGACTTTTGTTTTCTAGGACATGCTTGCACCTTAGCAGCAGTACAATTAGTTTTCTTTGTGTGACTTATTTATCGTGCTATGGTTCACACTTCAGTCACCAGTGTGTTTTATGTATTGCGACGTTTTGACAAGTGCTTGAATTTACAATATGATGTCTTGTGTGTTACTACTACTGTGATAAATGAATGCAATATTTTCCTGTAACCTTCAATTTAAATGGGAGTATGCTCTTCATGTTCCAAAGTTTGGGAATGTTTTTGGTGCGACAATGTGTTATATTTTGTTTTCTTTCATTTTATTGAGATCCAAACTGTGCCTGCTTTGACAAAAGAACAGAAAGTTATCTGTGATATGATGTACTATGTCTGCCTCTAATAAGTGCAATAACTTGTTTTCTCTGCCATTCATTCACCCGTTTATGCTGCGCAGTTTTTATGGCAACATCTGTATTCTGTACTTTTGGCACATCTTCAGTATTAAGTGAAATATCTTTTGCTGGCCGCCGTCTATCTGGGCCGAGAACAGTGTGCACTGTGATATTTATGCAGACGGCGTCTGCTTGCGATAAATAAATATATATTATTCCATTCATGATATTCATTATTTCTCGTTACCCTGATAAATCATGTTGACCTGGCGATCTCGTCTGAGCGGTCAGAGGCAGTAGTTCGCGTGAGGAGCGCGCGCGCGGCAAGCGCTCGCAGCCGAGGTAAGGCCGGCGCGATGTGAGGTCGTCGACGTCACATCACGGGACGCGCAGGCTTGAAAGCTGTCTAGGAGGTGTTGGATAAGCGCGCGCACGCACGGGCATCTACCCCTCCCCCTTTCCTTCGGGCAAAGTCCGCGCCGGAGAGCTAGGAGCGCCTGTGAGCGCGCGTCGCGACGAACGGATAAGCCCCGCCCAGCTAAGCCCCGCCGAGCGCGGCCTTTGCGCCGTCTCGCTGGTAATGCTGAAAACACGCTGAAAACTCGCTGTATATAATAGCTCGCCGTTTGAACGTTGAAGGACGTTCGCCTTCGTGGCTGAGCGGTCAGCGCCGCGCGCTGCAAAACGACAGGTCCCTGGTTCGATGCCATGCGTCGGAAACATTTTTCTGAATTATTTTTCTTTGAGGTTTTCTGAAATATATAGATACATATACATATACGGGACATGACGGCCGCCGACGCCGACGGCGAAAACCAGCCGAGAGTGTCCATATAATTGCTATCGCAATAAAAGAAAACCTCAGAATACGTTACGCATCAGCACTCAATAAAAGAAAGCCTCAGAATACGTTACGCATCAGCACTCAATAAATTTGTTAATACGTTTCGAAATTTGATGGGGTCGCGTTCAGTTACAAGAAGGTCAGGTAAACTATTCCATTCTGCAATGGCTAATGGCAAGAAGGAGTTGTTGAAGGAATTAGTAGAGCCATGAATTCTTTGAAGACTGAGGGAGTTTCACAGGCAGCATGAAGTGCGGTTTGGCGGGAAAAAAAGCTGGCCACGTAAGTGTGGGAAGTTGTAAAAACATGGCTGATCCCTCTTTCAAAGGAATCGGTATAACACGAAAGTGAAACGTGTATTCACACAAGTAGTTGAGCGTTTATTGTGCATTGTTTCGCCACAAGGGAGAAGGAATGAATGCTGCAGCAACAAATTGTAATGTGACGTGAAGAACGGCAAGCAGCTCGAAACATGCAGCGCGCACCTCAAGCAGAAAGGACGCACCGAAATGAGCATACACAGGACGAGCACGGACTAACTGTCACAGCTCGACATTTAAAGCGCGCTGCTCTATCACAAAGACGCACGAAACAAACGCACAGGCATACACAGGACGAGCGCGATCAACTGCCAGAATTATTACTTCGTGTGTAAGCGGCGCGCTCCACTCGTAAACGCGGCCGCTGCGGCGATCGAAGCGACCTTCGTGCACTCTTTAACCACTGTAACTTCAAAGCAAACTTGCGGTGGAACCACAAGGCGTGCGAAGCGCCCGAATGCCCCTATCAGGGGATAAGCGCGCGCGCACCAGCGCCCACGCCCCGTGGAGGCGCGGAGGCGCACGCTCATCCCAGCGAGAGGCGCGACGACCTTTAGAGCGCGCGCTCCGTGACACCTTCGCGCTATCTCGCTAGTGATGACGAAAACGCGCTGAAGTCGAGGAGCTCTGAGGACCGCCAACGATATATGGTGTGTATAAATAGCTAGCCGTTAGCCAGCTGAGGAACGTACGCTCCCGTAACGAGTGGTTTCGCGCCGCGCGCTGCGGAGCGAGAGGTCGTAGGTTCGACGCCCGGCGACGGAACTTTTTCTTCTAATTTTTCTTTCATCTCATTATGTTAGTTTATATTTTGCAACGTCCTATCCGTGACGGAAATACGTCAGAGGAGCCGTGGTGGACCCCGGCATAAAACACTTTCGTGTTAAAAAGCTTATGAAAGAGGCATAAGCGGGAGATTTTTCTGCGACGTGCTAATCATTTGGTGCCAAGGATCATTTGATGTTTGTGACACTTAGCCGATGGTCGTACTGAGATGTAATAAACCGGGGTGTGCGGTTTTGGACGGCTTCAAGTAGGTCAACAAGGTACGCTTGATGTGGATTCCATATTGTCGATGCTAATTCTAGTTTAGTGCGCATAAATGTATCATAATATGCTAGTTTGCGGATTACAGGTGGTAATGATGATAGTGACCGTGTAATGAATCCCAAGGATCTGTTAGTGGCAGCTACCAGATTATGAATATGTTCCGAACATGTAAGCTTGCTTGTGATGGTAACCCCGAGGTACCTGTATGATTGAACCAGCTCAATAGGAAGAGAATGCAAAGCGTAGGAGTATGATATCACAAAGTGTTTCCGCCATACGTGCATGGACTTACATTTTTGACGCTACCACTTGTCATCTATGTTCGTCATACAGTCACGTCACGCAATGACAATTTTGGTGTTTATCAAGCTAGGGAAACGGCCGCAAGCGCCCCATGAGCGCGGCATGTAAATCATGCTGTACATGACATGAATGTCATGATTTGCATGTTACCACCTGGCATTTATGTTGGTCATACAGTCACGTCGCAGCAAACCAATTTTTGTATATCTCAAGCTGGCAAAACGGTCGCGAGCGCTCAATGAGCATGTCATATCGTGAATATCGTGATTTACATGATAGGACTTTTCATTTATGTTTTTCATAAACACCTGTCGTGCACTACCAAATTTAGTGTACATCACGAAAGCGAATTGGCCGCAAGCGCACCATGAGCGTGGCATGCAAGTCATGCTGACATGACATGTCATGATTTTCATATTACCACTTGTCATTTATGTTCGTCATACAGTCACGTCACACAATTACAATTTTGGTGTATATCAAGCTAGCGAAACGGCCGCGAGCGCGCCATGAGCGTGGCATGTAACATGTGCCATAATTATTATGCATGTCATGATTTTCATGATAACACCTGTCATCTATGTTCGTCATACAGTCACGTCACACAATACCAGTTTTGGTGTCTCTCAAGCTAGCGAAACGGCCGCGAGCGCACCATGATCGAGCGTGGCATGTAAATCATACATCGTAAAAAACAGCGCGAAAACAAGGACGAGACAGAAGAAACAGGACTAGCGAAGAAACAGGACTAGCGCCCATCAAGTTGCAACAAGCTTCAGTCATCAGGTACAGAGATTGACGACGGCAGGCTTTCTCGAACAGCTTTTATCTGGGTTAGCGGAAGTCATCCTGAGGGAGCTGCGGCGATTCTCGACCACACCCAAGCCATTTGACCAAGGAGCGAAATTTGCGGTGATACCCTATCTACATGGCGTGTCCCACCGCATCAAGAAAGCCGCAGCACGCGCCAGTGTCAACGTCGTTTATTCGGCACCCATGAAACTCGGTTCGCTGTGCAGGAAAGTGAACAACTCAAGTCCTGCAAGGCAAGGCTGCAAGAAGAATCATGTCACCTGCTTCGTTCCGTGCAAGGTGGGCGTTATCTACGAGGTTCCCACATCCTGCGGCAGCACCTACATTGGACAGACTAGTCGCTGTGTGAACGATCGCCTGCGTGAACATTCCTCGCATTTCGATGGAGGCGAAATGGTGCAGGCCCGTGTACTGTGCGATGTCAGTGCACGTTAAAGAACACCAGCTGGTCAAATTTTCCGGAGCCTTCCACTACGGCGTCTCTCATAATCATCTCGTGGTTTTGGGACGTAAAACCCCAGATATTATTATATGCGTGAACATTCCAACAACATTAGAACCAAAACAGGCAGCAATCTGGCGATCCATTGTGCCGAGTGCGGATGCACCCCAAACTTTCACCAGACCCGCATCGTGCGCCGGCACCGTGATAATCGCGCCCGCGAAATATATGAAGCCTTCGGCCATTCATGCTGCAGGCCAGTCATGTATCAGCTCCCCATCGATCACACTAACTGACAAAGAGATTAACTATCTCCGCAGTTGAGCGTTCCACGCTCCTTGACAAAGCACGGCATGTACGCATGTGCTAGAAAAATCTTGTCCCCCCCCCCCCCCTCCGTGTTTTCCCCCTTTTTCCAGAAGCGTATATATTTGCACTGCAAAATAAACGCAGTCGTTGGTAGTCAGCGCCAGTCTTGTTTCTTCTGTCTCGTCCTTGTTTTCGCGCTGTTTTTTACGATGTATGTGTACCAACAAGCAGTGGCGTAGCCAGGGGGGGGGCTGGGGGGGGGTTCAAACCCCCCCCCCCCCCGAAATTTTTTCAGTTTTGCTTGCGTATATATGCACGCACACATACAAACGCACGCACGAACATACATAAAGTATGGTTGAACCCCCCCCCCCCCCCCCCCCGAAAAACATTTCTGGCTACGCTACTGCCAACAAGCTCAAGTTCGCACGCTTCTCATGTAAATCATGCTGCACATGACATGAATGTCTTGATTTCCACAATGTACTACCTGTCATTTATGTTGGTCATAGTCACGTCACGCAACACTAATTTTCGTATATATCAAGCTAGCAAAGCAGCCCCGAGCGCACCATAAGCTTGGCATGTAAATCATGTACATGACATGGATGTCCACGATTTCCATGTTAGGACTTGTCATTTATGTTCGTCATACAGACCCGTCGCGCAATATCAAATTTAGTGTATATCACGCCAGCGAATTGGCCGCAAGCGCACCATGAGCGTGGCGTGCAAGTCATGCTGAAATGACATCTCATGATTTTCATATTACCACGTGTAATTAATGTTCGTTATACAGTCGCGTCACCTAATACGAAATTTGGTACACGTCAAGCTAGCGAAACAGCCACGAACACACCATGAGCATGATATATATGTCATGCTATACATGACATGGCCAGTTATGATTTTCATATTACCACTTGTCATTTATGTTAATCATGCAAAAAGTCTCCTCATGCCAACTTTTGGTAGATATCAAGTTATCGAAACGGCGGCTAGAGCACCACGGCCGCGGCATGTAAACCATGTCGTTCATGACAAGTCATGATTTTCATGATATGACCAGGCATTTATGTTCGTCACACAGTCATGTTACGCCATACCAATTTTCGTATATATCCCATTAAGAATACGGTCCGGAGAGCCCAAAGTCGTAGGCGGCTAGATAGATAGATAGATAGATAGATAGATAGATAGATAGATAGACAGATAGATAGATAGATAGATAGATAGATAGATAGATAGATAGATAGATAGATAGATAGATAGATAGATAGATACGCTCAAAGCCGCCGAAGTTCGCTAAGAAATGCTTCGCATAAAAAGACCTGGCAAAACCCCTGAGATCGACAAATCAAAGCTGGCTGTCCATGTACATGGAGTGTCCCACAAATTAAAGAAGGTGGCCGTCAGGGTGCGAGTTTCACCTGTTTTCTCGGCCCCAGGAAAGGTCAACGCCTTATGCTGGAAGGTCGACCAAGACGAGCCTCTGAAGAAAGGATGCGAGAAGAAACACCAGGCGCCCGTTACCAGTTGCATCAAGGGAGTCGTATATGACAGCCACCTGAGCTGCAGCAGCTCCCACCTAGGGCAAACTGGACGCTGCCTTAATGATCCCCTCAGGGGGCACGCTAACGACGTTAAGCAAAATCATGGCAGCAAGTTGGCGCTCTATTGGAGGTGATGTAATTGCATACCGAATTTTTAGATGTGAAGCATCTTATGGCGAAGCTTAATCCGGTGGTGGTGGTGGTGGTGTGCCGCGTGCCCACCCTTACTGCGCATGCGCAAACCCTTTAATAAAAATAAAAAACCTCCTCTCCCCCCCCTCTCTCCTCTAGGCATCCCTCCCCGCGGCAACCACACGCTCACTGCGCATGCGCCTCCCCTCCTCTCTCCCCCTCTCTCCTCTAGGCATCCCTGCCCGCGGCGTCTACACTCCCACTGCGCATGCGCGTCCCCCCCCTCTCTCTCCTCTCCTACGCCCCCCCCTCTCTCCTCTACGCATCCCTGCCCACGGCGTTCACACTCCCACTGCGCATGCGTGTCACCCCCCTCTCTCTCCTCTCCTACGCTTCCCCCTCTCTCGCCTCGCGACGCCGACGCAGGCAGCGTCTGCTAGCGAGTTTCTTGGTTGAAAAAACCGACTGCTCGCGCTGCACAACCGTTCACTGGCCACCCCGTATATATGGCAATGGATCTTGACCTCCAAGGTGGTGCCGGTGGGAGATTTCTCCTGTGCGTTGTTGAACAATAAAAATTCGCAGCGTGCGCGTTAACTAAAAGCGGAGTGCGGGCCTCTGTGTCCAGTCGGAGTCTTCTGTGTCTCATTGCCCATTAGCAGCGATTGGCATGTTCCAGTAGGAAACACTGCTCCATCACTGCCTGCTTTGCGCCTCCCCAGTTTTCTCTCCTGCGCAACGCTGCGATGAGCGCCAGCGTCAACGTCGCCGCCAGTGTAAGCGTTAGCGCCCGCTGCTTCACATCTACACATGGTTCTCTTTAGCGGGAGATGGTGTAATTTTATTCAAGTGCCCATTATCAGAAAGCATGCGGACAAGCGCATGCGCGAGACCATTCAAGCATTCACCTTTATCAAGCGGGGCCCTTCATGCGTTAGTTCACCGTCCATCCAGTTACTTGACAGGAAAATCGCATATCTGCAAGAATAACTCCTTCGAAGGCTTGTAACTCCTGGTAATTGTTTTTGTCATGTTTATTTCATGTCTTCCCTTGTCTCTTTGTGTGGCTATATATTTCGCGTTCGCAATGAAACCCTGTTGGAAGTCAGCGCCAGTGTTGTGTGGTTTATAGTCGGTGTCCCGTTTCTGCGCTGTTTGAAAAAGTCACAGTTTCGCCACAAGGCGAAGCAATGAATGCGATAGCAACAAATTGGAATGTCAAGCGACGAATGGCAAAGCAGGTCGAAACGTGCAGCGCGCTGCTCACGAACACATGACGCACGAAAACAACACGCACAGGACGACAGCGAACTAAAAACATTCACAGCTCGACTCATAACGCGTTGCTCAAACAAAAACGACGCACGAAACGTATTCACAGGTACAGACGAGCGCGAACTAACAAGTGTCACAGTTGTTACTTCGCTGTGTTTGAAAAGCGTGCTCTTTTCGCAAACGGGGGGGACTGCAGCGAGCGATGTGACCTTCGCGCGCCCGGTAACTACAGCGCTATCTTTCCGCCGAAAACCCCATTCACCGCCACCGCGAGATAAGCGCGCGCGCGCGGGCATTTACCCCCCCCCCCTTCGGGCGAAGTACGCGCCGGAGAGCTATGAGCGCCTGAGAGCGCGCGTCGCGACGAACGCCGGGGCGCCCAGATAAGCCCCGCCGAGCGCGTCCTTTGCGCCATCTCGCTGGTAATGCTGAAAACACGCTGAAAACTCGCTGTATATAAATAGCTCGCCGTTTGAGCGTTGAAGGACGTTCGCCTCCATGGCTGAGCGGTTAGCGCCGCGCGCTGCAGAGCGAGAGGTCCCTGGTTCGATGCCGCGCGTCGGGAACATTTTTCTGAATTATTTTTCTTTGAGGTTTTTATAAATATATACATACATATACATATACGGGACATGACGGCGACGCCGACGGCGAAAACCAGCCAAGAGTGTCCATATAATTCCTATCGCAATAAAACTGCCTTCAAGCGGCTCCTTGAAAACTTGCCTGTATTTTTGGCACCTCTGCAACCGCTCCTTGAGGAGGAACGGCTTTCGCAAGGACAGCACAAACAGCTATGTCGCCAGCTCCGGGTGGAAATCTCACTCTTTCTGGTGCGAGTTTTGTAGTCTTCACTGACGCTAAACCAACCTCAAAATGTCACATGGTTCGTGTCGTTCACCAGCTTTGCATATAAAAGCAGTTCTCTGCACTTGATGCAGAAATGAAGTGCACACTTCAGAGCAGTATTTTTGCGGAAACGTCTGCAGTGAGATTCCTGTAATCATCAGTAGCAACACTGCCTAGTGTCATTGAATGTGCCAGAACCTTGGCGATGCTCTTCTAAAGATTTAACCACGCCTGATGTGGGATGAGCGAAAGCCTGAAATCCGGCTGCAGAAAAGAAGCCAGGTTTATGTAACTATTATACTCACACTTATAGGAGCAAATGAGTGCATTCCCATCTGGCATGTCTTACAAGTCTGTGAGGAGTTGAGTGTTTATAAATGTTGAATGTTCTGTCAGCGCACCCTCTACTTTGAGATCCCTGGCACGTCGCCCGAGCTCATATTGTCCGCCCGAGCCACTGTGTTTTCCCGGCTTACCGCGAGGTGGCGCCACCTTCTGACACTACGTTTTGCGGGCCCCATCGCAGAAAGTCGCTGCGCCGGTCGCTCTAAAGAGGTTTGAGCGCTTAACTGTGAATAGCTTTTGCATTTAAAGCTCGACAGAGCTCAGCAGAATGAACATAGAGCAGATCCAGCTTTCGGGGACATTCGATGATCAGCGCTCCTAGCGGCGACTGCTGGAAGCTCTCACGTTTTCAATGGGACAGGGTCATTTTTCGATGATAAAAAATCGTAGAGGCGCAATTTCCAAAACTTCTTAAAGGGGTACCTTCTAGGAGCTGTACCGCACTTAACAAATGCAGCATCGTTAACATCGGGGCTTCACATTCTGTTCCCACGACGACTAAAGTTTAAACAATGGGGTCCTATGGAAGCGGCCGAAATCACGCCTCCTTTTTCGGGACAAAAACGGGCCGTCTGAAAAAACTAGACGGAATCCTGCAAATTGCTCGGAGATCTGAGTAGTACGGAGACGAAGCTTTCATTTGAGGCCGCAATCATGTTTCTGTGTGAAGAAAAACCCGTTCCAAAATGAAGTTTTCTACAACACAGTCGCGTCTTCGACTCGCGTCTTCGACCATTGTATCTTGATAAGACCCATTTTACCGCCCGGAGACTGGTGTGCGTTGTTGCCTAGATGGTTGAGCGCCTGTGCTGGCGACTCGCGTGCGGTGAATGCGGCACAGGTTCGAATCGCAGAATTTTTTTTCTTTTTTACAGAATTGCTGTCAGTGGTTACGGTGCTCGGCTGCCGACCCGAAGGACACCGGTTTGATCGTGGCCGCGGCTCTAGCATTTTCGAACGAGGCAAAAATCCACTAGTACTTGGATTTTGATGCTGTACGTCGATGTAAATTCACGTTAAAGAACCCCAGGTGGTCGAAATTTCCGGCACACTCTTCTGCCGCGACAGGGAATGGGAGACGCCCGCTAAGCGCTAAGCGCGTGCTGTAGGACATCGTTTTTCCAGTCCAGACCTCCTCTACGGCGCGCCTCATAAACATATCGTAGTTTTGGCGTGTAAAGTTCTAGCAATTAATATTACTAGTGCGTCATTGCTGAAGATTTAGTTTCTTGTTTTTTTCGCTAAAGCGTTGCACCCAGAATCTTTTTGCTACAGAGCCGGTTTCGCTTCTAGATATGGAGCAAGTAAAGTTCTCATGTGTTAGTATTTCTTATTACGCAACCCATTATCTAAACAACAAAGGAAGGGGAACCAAGGGCCTATTTCAGTTAACCCCAGCCTCAATAAGGCAACACATATCGAATCCAAGGAAAGAATGAGGGAAGCTATTGATAGTATAATGAAGCGTTGTAAGTAAGCACTGTACCCCGTATGAAAATGGTGATGTCCGGGAAATGTACTTGCTGTTTCCTACTAATGTCCTACGTGACCTTTATGGTTCCTCTTCCTTTATGTGACCTGTAGGACACTACTTTATGTTTACGAAACCCTTCGTCTTCCTATGGACGGATTCCTTCTTGTTACCTGTAGGATGTGTACTTTATGTTTACGGCAGGATGTTGCCTGGCAGCGAACCATATGTTACCTGCAAGTGCACTTGAGTTCATACGTTGGTAACCATAGGCGTGCGCACGAGGGGGGGGCAGAGGGGGCGGCCGCCCCCCCTTAGACACCTAAGAGAGGGGGGGCGCAAAGTCTGCCCCAAACCTTCGCCCCCCCCCCCCTGCCCCCCCCTTGAAGGGGAACCCTGCGCACACCTATGTTGGTAACATGTGGTAGTACAAAAACTATTTTTACCAGTTCCATGGCCAGGGGGGGGCCCGGGGGTACCAAAGCCCCCCCCTCCATTTTCGCATTATAACACGCTCGCACACACACACGCACACATACACACACACAAACACACACACACAAGCGTGCGCACGAGGGTGCAGCCCCCCCCCGGTCACTTAAGTGGGGGGGGGGGGGGCGCAAAGTCTTCCCCATGCATTGACTTAATAGGGAAGGAAGGGGGGCGCTGCGACGAGCTTTCACCTCCCCCTGAAGGCAGTGGCGTAGCCAGGGGGTGGCACACCGGGCCCGTGCCCCCCCCCCCCCCCGAAATTTTTTTTCGCCACGGCATACGGAGCGAAAAATGACCATTTCAAGGAGGTGCCCTCCCCGAAATCACGGAGGTGCTCCCCACCCGAAAAAAATTTCTGGCTGCGCCCCTGCCTGAAGGGGAGCCCTACGCACGCTTACACACACACACACACACACACACACACACACACACACACACACACACACACACACACAAGCGCGCGCGCGCGCGCCCTCGGAACGAAAGCCACATTGAAAACCAGCATTTATTCTGATCTCGGCCGGGGACCGGCCGCGCTGGCCGCAGTGTCTTCCCGATTCCTAAAATTTGTATTTGATATCTATTTAGTTTGACATAAGGACCATCAATCACTACATTAAAATCGCGCGCTTATACGTCTGCACCAACACTTGCATATTTTTAATTCACAAGACATGAATGTTTTGTTGCGATTATTACCGCTGTTGATCACTTGTTCAAAATTGCGTTCACTGTTACCTTCAACAAACGTTTCAAATTTCGCGCGCTTAAATTCCGACCTGCCTTTCTTTTTTTTTTTCGGAAGTCAGAATATTGAAAGCCTCACCCAATTACGTTATTTATATCCGGATAAATCTTTTATAATATTTGAAAGCATAAACAAAATTTTTTTTTGGTTAGGATTATAAATTTGCAATGCGCGAATGCGGTGTACGTCTGCGCGGCTGTAATCACTTGTTTGGGCATGTTCGGTTGCCGCTCGCCGCCTCGCGAAGGGCCTCGTTTGAGTAGATTTTTCTCATGTTTTGAAGTGTGCTTGCGCTCTGTGTTCGTGTTTTGTGTTCTGCCGGTGCTGCTTATTACGAAGATGCACTGTACTCAAGCGAGGACCTGTTGCTTCATATCGTGGAGCATTCGCCAGGTATGTACCACTGTCAGCATTGCTGCTGTCAGCGCTTTGTTAACACCGTTTACTAAGTTTTTCGTAACATGTGGACGCTAAGTGAGTTTTTGTTAACGTAGCGAACCTGTGTGTGTCATTTCGTCAGGATAAAGGCAAAGTTGTGCGATGTTAAGCGCGGGCGAGCTTCTTTTGTGTGGAGTGTAAAGCAAAGTGCATGCGCAGCTGGAATTCGGCGGGGTATTTGAACAGAGTTGTGACGGCGGCGGCGCCAGCCTTTGTCGCCAGTGGTGTTGGAAGGGGGCCCTGCTCGCGATGAACCACTAGCTTGGTTTAATAATTGTGGGACGAAGACTGCGTTTGTTAGCTGTAAGCGTTGATCGTGCCTAAGGCGCGTATGCTTGAACCTGTTCATGTTTTTAGCGCGCTTGTTCGTATTGTGCGCTCAAGAAGTGAACGTGTCTAAGGCAGTTTCATATGCTGTACTATCGCGCTCAGTATGAGCTACATCACGCGAGCGCGTGGCCCAGCGCTCTGCAAGGCAGTAAAGTGGCGCCGATTGTGCCATATTTTCGAGTTATTGGGAGAGAGCGTGGCTATTCCTGTAAGTGCGCATCACTCCCTATTGCTTGCTTTCACCCTGGCGCTCTTTTATTTGTAGGAACGTTTGGCCATTTATTTAGCTTCACTGAAGAAAAATTCGAACTCTGTGTGTCAAGCCACGGTGGCCGTTATCATTTTCGAAGCTGACATCACGACAGGGCAAAACGAGGGCGAGCGTGAAAGCAAGGCGAGGCGATGCACACTCAAAGAAACAGCTAAACGCTCCCCTGATAACTCCAAGTTATTTCACGATCGACGGCACTGTACAACCTTACAGTGCTCTTGGCCACGCGCTCCCACGATGTAGCTCATACTGAGCGCGATAGTACGTCCTCTATACATAGTTTGCATTGACGTCACAATGGCCGCCATCTTAGGGCCCCCAGCTGAACCATGACATCAAATTAGTGCCGGTGCCCCTTCCGTTCCTTTGTGTTACCCCCTTGGCGTGGCTCACGAACAGAAGAACGTGGGGAGAACACAAAAGAACGCGGGGACCGTCCTCCTCTGCAGTGACGTTCCCTAATGAGATAAAAAGTCACGGTTGCCGCCATCTTAGGGCCCCCCAGCTGAACCATGACATCAAATTAGTGCCGGTGGCCCTTCCGTTCCTTTATGTTACCCCCCTTGGCGTGGCTCACGAACAGAAGAACGTGGGAGAACACAAAAGAACGCGGGGACCGTCCTCCTCTGCACTAACGTTCTCTAATGAGATAAAAAGTCACGGTTGCCGCCATCTTAGGGACCCCAGCGCAGAGAACCTGTCTGTGACGTCACGTGAAAACTATGTATTCAACAGCTACAGGATCGTTATATGCTACGACTACTATCAGAGACGTGTTTTCCTTGCGGGTGGCCAAACTTGTGCATGTGTGTGCATCCGCGCCAGTAGGCATTTTTAAACTACCGTGATAATCGAGTTGATGCGTGTGCAGCATGTCGCTTCGTCTTAGGCACGGCTCGCGAAGCTTGCACTTACGGTTAGGTGTTCATGCAGCCCGTTTCGTCAAATTCGAAGTGACGTTTTAATTCACCCGCAACATAGCTTGCCTGATGCGGCAGGCACCCGTGCATTTTGAGCCGTTCGTTAAAATTGAAATGTATTCGAACGAATCCTTCATGTCTATTTGTGGCCGAATTGCTGTACCTTAACTGTGCAAGCTCTAATTCGATCACTGAGTCAGTCCACGGGTTCAAGCATAACATATTTTATTCTGCTTGTTTCCACCATGTTTGGCTTTCGTTATTTTGTTCTGGTTTATTAAAAATAGTATGCGCCTCGCTCCAGCTTGGTGTTGAAACTTCGCTAAACACTTTTACGTGTACGAACATTAAAGAACAGTTTGGACCACCACCTCAGACGACATTTTCTGATAGATGACAAGCTTAACAGTATATCGGATATAGTAAATTCTCTAGGTGTGCGGGATGTTAAAGGGATCTGTGGTATGTGCAGAAATGAATATTTTATTTATCGTTCAAAACTCGCAATAATGTTATACATACTTCATGGTACGCATGCATAAGTCGATCATGCATCATGCATGTGTTGCTGTTAAAATGTAAAATTAGACAATGTATTTATCTGAGAACAACAAATCTAGACTGTGTTTCTTCAAGCTAGAAGTACACGTTGCTGGGCTAGTCGGTTCATGTTCAGGTAGACGCCACAGATGTGGCTGTTTCGCGCAAAGAATTAACTTGGGAGGGGTCAAGGGGAGCGCTCCCCTTGACCCCTCCCACGTTAATTCTTTGCTTTTCTTCAAGCTGTTGGCATTGAAGCAATTATAGAACTTCAGAAATCAGTTTCATCGAATGTTTATTGTGTATTGCTAAATCGCGGTCAATAGCTTCCAGGATTCTGGTTGCCGGAGATTGTTGCAGAGGCTTGCATGCTTTATTAGGATGGTATGTGGTTCAAGATGGGAGCCTTGTAAAACGTAGCATTTGCACATTTTTCTCCATACGGCCATTAGCCTGTGATGCTTAAGTGAGGAGTATTGTCTTGTTAGCCAACCATAATCATTGAAACTAATGACCACAATTTAACAGCATACAATAGTAATTTAGTGAAACCAATTCCTGGCATTATAGGTATACTCGTCCCAAGGTGAGCAGCCTGAAGAAAGCTACATTAGTCGTATCCAAAAGGAAACGCGTAATTTAATTTTATATGTTACCTGCAATGGATACTTGATAAATGTGTAAACAGGCATGCATGTGCCGTGGTATCACTGAATTCACATGTCAACCCACTATGCCGGAACACAATTCAAGCATATTTTTGACACATCTGCGATGTGTAAAGTGCATATTCTTTCGTAAGGTTACAACTGTGTTCACCAAGAATGCATCAAACATTTTTCTTGTAATATCTCTAGTTTGTGTACATCCTGCTTGTTTTAAACTTATCTAAGACACATTGTTCCTGATAAGTTTTTTTTAAAATACTGTGTGACAAATTGAACTTTGCTCACAGACACATGTCACTAAATTGTTATTTTCTTGTTTCAATTGCAGCCTATACATGCTCCTTGTACAAAGTGAGTGTGAAAGAAGTCCGGGCAAGCCTGTCATCAATGCTGGCTCATGAAGAAGTTGGCTGCTGATGTACAGCAGCTGCACACGGCTTCTGTTTCCTGTGCAAGCGGAACTTCATTGAGCCACCTGATTTCTGCGTTCAAGGAGCTCGCATGTTCAGGCTGTTCAAAATTAAGCGTTTTCTTTTTCTTTAAAAAGTCACCACTGTAAGTTACGTAAAAGCCACTTTTGTAGATGAGTTATGTATCCAGGGGGGGCACAAAGCCAGACAATAATTATCGCTGTGAGCCGTGCCGTTAAGATTGAATAATGAGCTTATTAGTGACGGCAGCAAGCAGGCATGTATGTATTAAAAAGTTTGAGCCAGTCGCATTTCTACATAGGTTCACTTGGAAGAATCCTACCATGTCTGCTGAGATATCCTGCTGGAAAGTTTAGTTCCGGCTTGCATCATTACGCATGCAGGACAGTGAGCACTGGTACAAAGCCTGGTGTGCCGCGTTTAATCTGACAATGGGTTGAAGACATAGGCAAACATAATAATGGTTACCCTTTTACTAGGCTTGGGATAGCAAGCAGTGACTGCTCGTCACACCAGGGAGTAACATATTGCTGATCCTCACTGCCTTGTATGCGTAATCATGCAAACCGCAATTAAATTTTGCAGCGGGATATCTTGGAGCACTGACATGCTCGAAGAATTTTTCCAAGTAGAGACACGACTGCCTCCAACTTTTCAATGCAAACATACCCGCCTACTGCAGTCACTAAAAATTTCATTATTTATTCTTAGTTAATTGGTCAGCTGACAGCATTAATGTCTGACTTTGTGTCCCCCTGGACACAGAACTTGTTTTTTTAAACCTACTGAGTGAGCTGCTCTCCAGACTTGTATGTCATGTTTTAATTTGTTTTATGTGCAATTAGTCATTTTTAAAATTGAACTTTCAGTGTTGGTATCACGCAGTAGCATATTAATGATTTTATTTTCACTTTAATATTCACTGAACATTTTATTGGAATACGTTTTTCTAACCTTACTTATGTCATTGTCTTCTTTAAGTTCAAATCATAAGTGCAATTAAGTGGTTTCCTACTGTCATACTTGACCATATTTAGCTTTGCTAATATGTAACCATGTGTGATATTTTACAGTGATACTTAATCACGTCTAACTTTGTTAATGATAACTGACTGAAGGCATTCTGAAATATTGAAACTTAACTTTGTCGATTGGGGGAAGAATGGTGACGACATTTTAAACTACATAGCAACTACACATTTTTCAACTACATAGCAACTAAAGCAAGCCGATAAAAATCAGCTTGCTTTAGTCACGTGAAGTGTGATGAAAATAATAATTCTTGGGTTTAACATCTTAAATCCACAATATGATTATCAGGGACGCCATAGTGGAGGGCTTCAGAAATTTTGACCACATTGGGTTCTTAAAATGCACCCACATCTAAGCAGATGTGCCTCAAGCATTTCTTGCTTAATTGAAAATGCGGCTACCACTGTCGAGGTTCGATGCCATGACCTATACGGTTCAGCAGTCAAGGGTTGCGTGAAGTGTACGACTGGTTGTGGTCTATAGTCTTTTGCTTCCAATGATGCATGCTAAGTACGGCAGTTTGGTGCCAACCAGGCATTTCTGCTAGTGCACTGATGTTTTGTTTGTCACATTCCTAATTTATTGCAATATACAATTATTTTAATCTGTATTTATTCTGAGTTTCTTGTGAAGTTATGATTGTTCGTTCTTTTACTCTGTAAGGCTGCATACATTTGTAATTAGCCCATGAAGCCCAAGAAGTCACTTTGATACACTTTCTGTATGGTGCATCAGATGGCTGATTTGGGTGTGCAAAGCTTATCTAAGTAGCTATAATGTTTATAATGCCTTGGAAAGCGCCTTTTGGTCATAAAATACTGTCATGAGTTTCTTACTTAAAATATTTGTTTTTGAGTTTTGCAGAAACGAATGTACTCTCCGTTACCTGAAAAGATGCTGAAAAAGTTGACTCTTAAAATGCTACTGATGTGTTCAAGCTTCACGAGGTTAAGGCTGATCTGTTAATCTTAGTTCTCTTCAGCCACCGACGGATGTACATTGCCTGTTCGAATATTGTCGGTAAAATGCACCAAACTGTACAGTGTAAATGATAATAAATGAATAATTTTGCAAAGTTTCATATGCATATGCATGTACCTCCCAATTACAGCAGCCTGCAGTATGCGGCATCATAAAGGCAACGCACTGGCATAACGTCTGGTCTGCATAAAGGTAGGCTACTCATAGGACACATACAAGACGGACACTTGAGGAGACATAAAGGCGGCGGCCAAATTGCGACAGTTGGGATACATACAGGACGGTTACACATCGGATACATACAGGACGGTCACAAATGGGACACATACAGGACGTACGCTTTGAGGAGACAGAAAGTGAGCGGCCAAATCGCGACATCTGGGATACATACAGTTTGTGTCCTCATGCTGCCTCGGGGAAACTTACAGTACACTTACAGGACATCACCATTTTCATAAGGACTATTAGAGACTGACCAGCAATAGCCGAACCAGCGCAAAGCTTGCGCTGTCGAATCGTCTTATTTTCTTTCTACATTAGCAGCGTTCTCTGCTTCGGAAATCAGTGGCGCTTTTAGAGAGGTTTAGGAATACCGTATACGCAAAGCTATGCGTTTGCGTTGCGCATGCGTCGTACGTTAACCTCTTGCGGGCTCCCGTTAAGAAGGGAGTTTTCGAATAGCTTACGCAAAGCTTTGCGTCTGCGTTTACCGCAACTGCGCATGCGTCATACGCTAACCTCTTGCGGGCCCCCGTTAAGTGACGGAAATAGCGGGCGACCGCAAAGAGCAAAGATTCGAAAACTCCCTAGTGACGAACGCTAACGCTACAACCGCAACGCCCGCAAGCTTTGCGTACGGTGTTCTAAAACTCTCTTTCCCTTCCGAAACAAAGCCATCCTGGCGAATTATGGGCAGAATTCCACTGCACAGAGATAGTAAGGCTTTAGCAGGTGATTCCGCGAAAGATCGAACACGCATGTCCAGTCGATATTTTTGTTTTGTCTGGGATTTTTATATGATGTGCAGGCACATTTAAAGTGCAGGGAACCGAAAATTTTATTTCCGAAAAACGCTCCGAGCGCGTGAAAAAAATATTTGAAGGTGGTGGCCCGGGCGTCTTGTTTTTGCTCACCGCAATATTTTCGGATTTCGCAGCCGAATTTAATGCGAACTATAAATGTTGCGTCGAAAATATTTGGTGTTGATTTTAATAGGGGATACTGTGAATTACATCCATGCTTTCTTGATGCTGTCCTACGAGGGGGAAAAAATGTAAAAAAAATGGCAAACACGGCCCAAATCGCTAAGTTTGATCGTTTGCTAAGTTTGCTGTGTCTGCGCCCGTTTGATATTTTACACAGAAACTTCAAAACTGTATCACATATAGAAAAAAAGCATTTGAAATATTTCTGCGAGAGATCGCTTTCCTACAAGCAGCGTAAAAAAAGAAAGAAATAGTTTAAAAACCAAGTTTTTTTCAAAAAAGCCCATTTTCAAGAAACAAAAAGGAATTTGGTGTCAATTATGAGGAAAATTTTTTTACCGAAGAGTGCTTATGTCAGTCAATGGATGGTTTCAATATCAAATGTCCTCATTTTCTTTGTTAACGAGACATAAAGGGCCAAAATGACCTTTGTTGTGTGTTCTCACTACAGTGCCTTTGATGCTTGTTATCAGCTTGCATTGTGCGTAAATCTACAGTACCAGTGGTGCAACAGCTGCGCCAATTGCTCCAATTTGATACAATTCCCAATTTTTGCGCCCAGCTGAGCCAAAACCATGAAATTTGGTCAAATTGCGCCACGCGGCGCCAAAATGCGCGACCAGCCTCAAAATTTTCTCAGTTGCACTAATTTCAGCGAGAAATGGAATCCACGTTGGCCACCTGCAGTTTGCGTCATCAATCAATCCAGGTGCGCAGACCCTAATCCTAAACTGCGGTGTAATATATACTCATTAGGTCAGGACACTCGCGAGACGCGATCGACCAGATCAAGTAACAACGGCGCGCGCACCCATCGGTTCGCTAACCGCAGCGGATACCTATCGGCGGGACGACGCAACTTCCAGACAATGCGCTGCCGTAGCCAGCACTTCGCGGGAAATATGAATTTCCTAGTCAGCAAACGCGGCTATGGCATGTTAGGAAATGAAGCTGGAAGCGTATGCCGCGTTTTCTGCGTGCGAACAAACTCGACGTGCTGCGAACGCCGGCATTGCCGGCGACCTCGTTGGTTGCCATAGCAACGACACATAAAACATTTTTCTGCCTTGAAGTTGCGTCGTCCCGCCGATAGATATCCGGTGCCGTCGCCAGGCCAATGGGCGCGCGCGTTGTTACTTTGTCTGGTCGAACGCGCCTTGCAAGCGAGCCGAGAAGTTGTGCCCTAAACCTAACCCCAACGTAAAAAAAAAGGGGGGGGGGGGGGGTAGCGGTTATAAAATTTCTTGGCCTTTTTCTATCCCGTGCAGAATGCTGCTTAAGCCACCTTCGCCGCAGTACACCGGTGCCCTGCGGAAAAGCGTAATAAGAGTTGGAAGGGGCTGTTAGCACTAGTCACATGACACAGCACATTTTGTTCCTCAATTACTCATGCATGTATAGGCGGCATAATTTTGAGAACTAGTATGATCGCTGACGTTCCAAAAGTAACTGTCAATCATTTAGAGCAGTAGTGATATTTATGCCGCGCTCGGAAAAAAAATGTGCGCTAGTTTCTCTTTTTTGCCACTCATACTCGTTAGTTTTACGATTCTCCCTAATTTCATGGTCGCCAGCTTGGCAGATCCACATTTGAATTCGTAGAGTCTGTCTAAAGATTTGACAGGCACGGCAAATATTAACGTGGACTTTTATCATTGTTTGTTCAGTGGGGGGGGTTCACAATACTACTTTTATTAAAATAGCAGTGCTCATGTTCACTCTGCACGATTTAGGTGATGTTGAATGGTTTGTACATATTTTTGTTTTATTTTCTAAATGTAAGCCTTTTTTATACTGCTCTAAATTTGGTCTTTCGTGATAAAGAATTGGTGTTTTTTTCCCCGTAAGCTGCTCCAAATTTGGATTCTCATGCTCCAAAAGTAACATTTTGCTGCTCCAAAAATTGCTCCGAATTCTATTTTGGCTGTTGCACCGCTGACAGTACTAATTATTTTGCTGCAGCGAAATTTCACTCTGGTAGCCTGTCTTCAGCAAAAATGTATTCTCAGATTTTATTCGTCTCTAGCATGTGCGGTGTTGGGCTGCTTCCGCTCTCTAAAGGGCTACGCGTGCACAGCTTGCAGCCTGCAACCTCGCCTACAAACATCAGAAGAAAGGTGGACGTACCTGTTCAACATATTAATCGCTTCATCTTCCTCAAGAAGTGCTTGGTCTACCTCATCGCGGCTCTCATATATCGACCGGATCTCTCGTGGAATCACCTAGTCCACTGCGCAATATTGTCACGTGGTCCTGACGTTGACCCAAGCAGCAGTCGGTATGTTCAAGATGAAACTGTTTATTAGGCCGAACTTGTGGCCGGTAAACTGAAAGTCAGATTACAGCAATACACGCTGGCACTGATAATGGCGAACAGAGCGTCGGCCGTCGATGAACTGAACATCGTTGGAGCGCGCCGGCTTTTATGCATCACGCGTCGAACATTCTAGCCTTATCACAGGTCATCGCGCAAGCTCTGGAATAATCTCGAGTGGTCGCGTCTTGCGTGCAATCTTAACAGAACGATCTACAATAATCGCCAAGGTTCTAGAACAATAAGGCGCGGTTTGAGCCGAGCTTTGCTGACGGTCTCTGTGGGCGAAAACCGAATACAACAAAAGTGAAAATAAGAATAGCGCGTGGCAATGCCCCCCCTCTGAAAAGGCATCGTCCCGATGCTTAAAACAGAACACGGCGGAAAATGCATGCAACAATAAATCACAACAATAAAGAAAGAACGTACAATAATTAAGCAATAAGTGCAGTCCTCGGGTTAGCTAACGCGCGTAATACGGCTTGAGGCGCACGACATGGACGACTTCAGGTCGCGCACGGCGCCGTTGAGAGTTCGTGATGCCGTCCAGGACGACCTCGTAGTCCAGAGCACCGAGACGTCGAAGCACCTTGTACGGCCCGAAGTATCGCCGAAGAAGCTTCTCACTGAGTCCCCGTCGGCGTATTGGCGTCCACACCCATACACGGTCACCGGGTTGGTATTCCGTGTGGCGTCGTCGAAGGTTGTAGCGGCGACTGTCAGTCCTCTGCTGGTTTTTGATCCGTAGGCGGGCGAGCTGTCGTGCTTCTTCGGCGCGCTGTAGGTAGGTGGTCACGTCGATGTTTTCCTCGTCGGTCACGTTTGGTAACATGGCGTCGAGTGTCGTTGCCGGGCTCCGTCCGTAGACCAACTTGTATGGCGTCAACTGCGTCGTTTCTTGTACGGCCGTGTTGTACGCGAAGGTCACGTACGGAATGATGGCGTCCCACGTCTTGTGTTCGACGTCGACGTACATGGCCAGCATGTCGGCGATGGTCTTATTTAGACGCTCGGTCAGGCCGTTGGTCTGTGGGTGGTACGCGGTGGTCCGGCGGTGACTTGTGTGGCTGTATCGCAAGATCGCCTGGGTTAGGTCAGCCGTAAACGCCGTACCTCTGTCGGTGATGAGAACCTCTGGGGCGCCGTGTCGAAGGACGATGTTCTCAACGAAGAACTTGGCTACCTCGGCGGCACTGCCTTTGGGCAGGGCTTTTGTTTCGGCGTAGCGGGTGAGGTAGTCGGTGGCTACGACGATCCATTTATTTCCGCAAGTCGACGTTGGGAACGGCCCCAGAAGGTCCATCCCGATCTGCTGGAACGGTGGCCGAGGAGGCTCGATCGGCTGAAGGAAGCCTGCTGGTCTTGTTGGCGGTGTCTTCCGTCGCTGACAGTCTCGGCACGTCCTTACGTAGCGGGCGACGTCGGCGGCAAGGCGCGGCCAGTAGTACTTTTCCTGTACTCTTGCGAGCGTGCGAAAAAGTCCGAGGTGTCCAGCCGTCGGGTCGTCGTGTAGTGCCTGGAGTACTTCTGGTCGCAATGCTGAAGGCACTATGAGAAGGTAGTTGGCTCGAAGTGGCGAGAAATTCTTCTTTATGAGAACGCCGTTTCGCAAGAAAAACGAAGCGAGTCCTCGCTTGAATGCCTTCGGAACAATGGCGGTCTTGCCTTCAAGGTACTGCACAAGGCCTCTGAGTTCCGGGTCGGCTCGCTGTCGTTCGGCGAAGTCGTCGGCACTTATGGTTCCCAAGAAGAAGTCATCCTCCTGGTCGTCCTGAGGCGGCGGGTCGACGGGGGGCGCGAGATAAGCAGTCGGCGTCGGAGTGTTTTCGCCCGGACTTGTAAACGACGGTAATGTCGAATTCTTGAAGTCTCAGGCTCCACCGTGCGAGGCGACCAGAAGGGTCTTTCAAGTTAGCTAGCCAACACAAGGCGTGGTGGTCACTCACAACTTTGAAGGGTCTGCCGTAAAGGTAGGGGCGAAACTTGGATGTAGCCCAGATGATGGCACGGCACTCCTTTTCTGTTGTGGAGTAGTTGGCCTCTGCCTTTGATAGCGACCGGCTAGCATAACTAATGACCCTTTCCAGTCCGTCAGTCCTCTGCACAAGAACGGCGCCGAGTCCTACACTGCTTGCGTCGGTGTGTACTTCTGTTTCGGCGTGTTCGTCGAAATGCGCAAGTAACGGAGGCGTCTGCAGGCGTCGTTTTAGTTCCTGAAATGCTTCCTCTTGCGGCGTTTCCCACTTGAACTCGACGTCGGTCCTGGTGAGGTTAGTGAGAGGCTCGGCGATGCGGGCGAAGTTTTTAACGAACCGCCGGTAATAGGCACACAGGCCGAGAAATCGACGCACGGCCTTCTTATCGGCGGGTGGCGGGAATGTAGCGATGGCGGCTGTCTTCTGCGGGTCGGGGCGTACTCCGGACTTGCTTATCACGTGGCCCAAGAACAAGAGCTCCTCGTAGGCGAAGCGGCACTTTTGTGGCTTCAGGGTGAGTCCGGAGGTCTTTATTGCTTGAAGTACAGCTTCAAGGCGCCGGAGGTGTTCGTCGAAGTTTGAGGAAAACACAACGACGTCGTCCAAGTACACAAGACAAGTCTGCCACTTCAAGCCTGCCAGTACGGTATCCATTACACGTTGGAACGTCGCAGGCGCCGAGCAAAGACCGAAGGGCAATACCTTGAACTCGAAGAGGCCGTCTGGTGTGATAAAGGCAGTCTTCTCTCGGTCTCTCTCGTCGACCTCGATTTGCCAGTAGCCTGTCTTGAGGTCCATCGACGAAAAGTACTTTGCGTTGTGGAGTCGATCCAGGGCGTCGTCTATCCGTGGGAGGGGTACACGTCCTTCTTCGTGATCTTGTTCAGGCGACGGTAGTCGACGCAGAAACGCAGCGTGCCGTCCTTCTTCTTCACCAAAACCACGGGAGACGCCCAGGGACTCTTGGACGGCTGGATTATGTCGTCGCGTAGCATTTCGTCGACTTGTTTCTTCACGGCCTCGCGTTCGCGCGTCGATACTCGGTACGGGCTCTGTCGAACTGGTCGAGCACTTTCTTCTGTAATGATGCGATGTTTCGCAACTGGGGTCTGTCGAATTCTCGACGACGCCGAGAAGCAGTCTTCGAATCGCAGGAGCAGGGCCTTTAGCTGGTCTTGCTTGACCTTCGGAAGGTCCGGGTTGACGTCGAAATCTGGTTTGGGACCTCGATTTGTCGAAGCAGGTTCGGTAGCATCGGAGAGGGCGAAAGCGTGGCTGGTGTCCATGAATTTCTCGATGTGGGCGACCGTCGTACCAATGTTAACGTGCCTATATTCGTGGCTGAAGTTTGTCAGCAGTACCTTTGCTTTGCCATCACGCAACTCGGCGATGCCTCTTGCGACGCAAATCTGACGGTTTACAAGCAGGTGCTGATCGCCCTCGATGACACCTTCGAAGTCTGCGGGCTTTTCGGTGCCGACGGAAATTATGATGCTGGAGAGAGGCGGAATGGTGACGTGCTCTTCTATCACGTTCAATTCATGGTTCCCCGGCGTCGTCTGGGTAGGCAGAGGTTTTTCTGAAGTTAGTGTTATTGACTCAGATCTTAGGTCGATGACGGCGCCGTGGTCACTTAGGAAGTCCATTCCAAGTATCACATCCCTGGAGCAGTTTTGTAGGATTACAAAGCTCGCAGGATAAGTCCTCTTATTGATGGTGACTCTCGCCGTGCAAACACCGGCCGGCGTTATTAGATGACCGCCAGCGGTCCGGATTTCAGGGCCTTGCCAAGCAGTCTTCACTTTCTTCAACTTCGCCGCGAAAGGGCCACTAACGACGGAACAGTCGGCTCCAGTGTCGACGAGGGCGGTGACGTGGTGGCCGTCGAATATTACGTCGAGGTCACTGGTTCGTCGTCGTGCGTTGCGGTTGGGTCGCGGCGTCGGAGCACGGCTGCGTCGAAATGTTGCTCTGCTTGCATGTTGCGCCGTCCCGTCTTCGTCGGTCCGCGACGTTTCGTCGGCAGGGCTTCGTCTGCTTCGCGTCGTGTTCTGTAGGTATTGTCGCGTTGTCGTCGTCGGCGGCCGCGGAGGATCTTCGGCATTTCGTCGTACAGCAACCGCACCTCCATCGGTTGCTGCCCTTAGTTTCCCTGATACGGGCTAGGCGACCGGCCCCGGTTTGGGCCAGTGTACTGCCGGCGGTGCGGTGACATGTAGCGGCCGGGTGACGGTGAACGGGATGACGGTCGTTGTTGTTGCCACTGTGTTCCGGTAATGTAGTCGGCGATGTCGCGAGGTCGTTCACCCCGCTGCGGACACGGCGCGTTGACGGCGAAACCGCGCAGCCCCATCTGTCGGTACTGGCAGCGGCGGTAGGTGTGGCCGGCCTCGCCACAATGGTAGCAGAGCGGGCGGTTGTCAGGGGCGCGCCAGACGTCGGTTTTCCTTGGCGCGTAGCGCTGGCCGACAGGGGGGACGGTAGGGCGTCGGTCGTGGTGGTGGTGGCGGCGTCTGGCGACGGAACTGCGGCGATGCGGTGACTTGATGTTGTCGCGGAACGGGAACAGGACGGCGGACTGCAGCAGCGTAGGTCATAGCCTCTGGATGTGGCTGCGGGGGTTCGGGGACTCCCAACGCTTCCTGGACTTCGTCACGAACGATGTCGGCGATCGAGTCCACTTGAGGCTGTGGCGAGGGTAAAAGCTTGCGCAGTTCCTCGCGCACGATCGCTCGGATCGTTTCGCGCAGGTCTTCGGAGCAGAGGTAATGAACGTCTGCATACCCTGGCGTCGAGCGGCGATTGAATTGGCGGGTGCGCATCTCCAGTGTCTTTTCAATCGTCGTTGCCTCGGAGACGAATTCCTGGACAGTGCTTGGTGGGTTCCGCATAAGCCCAGCGAAGAGCTCTTGATTTACTCCTCGCATGAGGAAGCGGACTTTCTTGTCCTCGGGCATAGCAGGGTCAGCGTGGCGAAACAGTCGTGTCATTTCCTCTGCGAAGATGGCCACGCTTTCATTCGGAAGTTGGCTCCGCGTCTCCAGCAAGGCTGCGGCCCTTTCTTTTCGGACGACGTTCGCGAACGTCTCCAGGAAAGCGCTGCGAAGAAGGTCCCATGTTCGAAGTGTGGACTCCCGGTTCTCGAACCAGGTCCTTGCTGTGTCTTCCAGGTAGAAGTATGCGCGGCGCAGTTTTTCGTCGGAGTCCCAGTTGTTGAAAGTCGCGACTCGTTCGTACGTTTCTAGCCAGGTCTCAGGGTCCTCACTTGGCGATCCATGGAAAATGGGTGGCTCTCTCGGTGGCTGGATAACGATCGGTGCAGGGGACACAGCGGCCGTCATCGTGCCTGTCGTCTTCGTCGCCGTGGCTTTTGGCTTCTCGGGCAGGAGTCCGTGCTGCGGGGGAAGTCCTTTCAGTCTGCGGCTGGCTCGACTGTCCGTGGCGGGGTGTGTGTCTTCGTCACGATTTGGGCTGGGTTCACGGCTTGACGGGGGCGTGCGGTACATGAAAGAGGCAGCACCTCCACCAGATGTCACGTGGTCGTGACGTTGACCCAAGCAGCAGTCGGTATGTTCAAGATGAAACTGTTTATTAGGCCGAACTTGTGGCCGGTAAACTGAAAGTCAGATTACAGCAATACACGCTGGCACTGATAATGGCGAACAGAGCGTCGGCCGTCGATGAACTGAACATCGTTGGAGCGCGCCGGCTTTTATGCATCACGCGTCGAACATTCTAGCCTTATCACAGGTCATCGCGCAAGCTCTGGAATAATCTCGAGTGGTCGCGTCTTGCGTGCAATCTTAACAGAACGATCTACAATAATCGCGAAGGTTCTAGAACAATAAGGCGCGGTTTGAGCCGAGCTTTGCTGACGGTCTCTGTGGGCGAAAACCGAATACAACAAAAGTGAAAATAAGAATAGCGCGTGGCAATATGATGCCTCGAAATTGTTGATTACTACACTCTAAGAAAAAAAAAGGCGTATTTGTGACTCCTTTGGGATAGTCATGACAAGCCACGTATACGACTCTTTTTAAAGAGTTACGTCAACTCTCTTGAGGGTCACATGGTTCTCAGAAGAGAGTATAATGACTCCTGAAGAGAGTTGGCGAGCCTCTTTAAAGAGAGTCATATACGTGGCAAGCCAGGACTGCTTGAAAGGAGTCAAGGGACTATCTTGGTTCTTGAAGTTTATAATAGAAGAAAGCTCACGTGGCTTGACACCGTAGATCAAGTACGAGGCTTGCTAGACCATATGGTACGGGCCGCGGTACTTCGAAATAGGTTTCGTTGACCATCATCATCATCATCAGCCTGTCTACGCCCACTGCAGGGCAAAGGCCTCTCCCATGTTTCGCCAATCAACCCGGTCCTGTGCTTTCTGCTGCCACGTTATACCTGCAAACTTCTTAATCTCATCTACCCACCTAATTTTTTGTCTCCCCCCTCACGCGTTTGCCATCTCTTGGAATCCAGTCAGTTACCCTTAATGACCAGCGGTTATCCTGCCGACGTGCTACGACGTGCTCGTTGACCAACCGGGGCTAGCTCAAGGAGTCCAGAGCCACACAAGTTGGTCACGGGTATACGACGTTAAAAGGCTTCGAAACATCTTGTTAGTGTATTTGACGCTGCTTGCCGACAGTGGCGTGAGATCGGGCTCTCTGGTGGCCCTCTTCAGCGAATTAGCAGCTTCGGAACTGCCGTCGACTCACTCACATAAGCGTGACAAGGAGTTGTTGCGCATAACGTGCAGGAGGGCTCTAGTCCTTATAGGTAGAAGACAGGAGAGAGCCCAGTCGTGGTCTGCGTAGCAGAGTTTTGGGCGTACGTCACGAAGAGAATGACACGGTTCCAGTCTTAGTAACCGGAAGTGACGTACATTGTCAGCATATCACCTGATGTTCGATTAAATGTTTCTGTTAAACCATTCGTTTTATGATTGTAAGATGTGGTGGTGTGGTGAAAGACCTTGCATTCCTCTAGAATTGCTTGACGACGACCGAATGAAATGCACGTCCTTCGGACGATGCGCGGCTCACGTAGTGCGCCGTGCTGTAGAATGACGTGGTGTGAAATGAGAGGCAACATTGCTAGCCGATGCAGATGTCAATGGTGAAGTCTCTGCTTAGCGCGTAATCGATGGCAAAAATCATCTATCAGTTGGTAGCAGGAGTGATCGAAAGAAGTCCATACAAATCAACGCCGGCGTAGTCCAAGGGGCGGAGAAGGCAAGTCAGTGGTTGTTACGGAGCAGGGAAATGGTAAGGGGGGATTCGTGCGGCTCTGCTCGACGCAACAAATGTAGCGGTAGAAGAAGCGGTAAATTCTGCGTTGATAGTAGCAGAGCTGGAGGAAAGTGCAAGTCTTCAACTATTCGGCGTGTGCACACTGTGAGTCAGCGTTGAAGGTGGCGCGTATGTCAACGTAGATGGCGCGAAATAAGCTATATGATAGCGCGTCCATCATATATAGGTAGTTGTGATAGTAGATCAACTGTCGCGAAGAATGAAATGGTATGTTTTATGGCTGATTTCTCAGGGATGGTAGGTGACGTTGCTTCGCGCAACAAGTCCATAAGGGAAGCAATGCAGGGTTTTTTGCGCCGCTGCACAGGCATGTCGGTGACGGCTACAGCGGGAACGCGTCGTAGATGGACAAGACCACCGCAAGAATGTGTAGTGATTGGCGGATGCAGGGGGGGTGGGGGGGTGGGGGGGGTTGCGGGGTTCAACCGTACTTTCTGTATGCTCGTGCGTGCTTTGGTAGGTGCATGGCTGGCATAAGCAACAACTAACTCGTCAAATCCGCGTTTACGCTGGGCAAGCACAGCGCCGAAGACAACGCCGCTAGTGTCCGTGTGAATTTCATTTGGAGTGCTCTCAGCTTTTCTGTCATAATAAACTTCGCTCTCTCTCTAATATGGGGCGAGCAACTCAAAATGTCGCAAGATTGGAGGCGATCAACGTAAGAATACATCGGAGTTTTCTGGATGCATCACCACATGTAACTTCACTCAAAGGGGGGCGGCCGCTGCGGAGGTCAGTGAAATGCGCTATAATTGCGGGGACAGATCCAGCTTTCGGGGACATTGAATGATCAGCGCTCCTAGCGGCCACTGCTGGAAGCTCTTCCCCGTTTTCAATGGGACAGAGTCATTTTTCGACGATAAAAAATCGTAGAGGCTCAATTTCCAAAACTTCCTAAAGGGGCACCTTCTAGGAGCTGTACCGCACTTAACAAATGCAGCATCGTTAACATCGGGACTTCACATTCTGTTCCCACGACGACTAAAGTTTAAACAATGGGGTCCTATGGAAGCGGCCGAAATCACGCCTCGTTTTTCGGGACAAAAACGGGCCGTCTGAAAAAACTAGACGGAATCCTGCAAATTTCCCGGAGATCTGAGTAGTACGGAGACGAAGCTTTCATTTGATGCCGCAATCATGTTTCAGTGGGAAGAAAAACACGTTCCAAAATGAAGTTTTCTACAACACAGTCGCGTCTTCGACTCGCGTCTTCGACCATTGTATCCTGATAACACCCATTTTACCGCCTCGCGACCGGTGTGTGTTGTAGTCTAGATGGTTGAGCGCCTGTTCTAGCGACTCACGCGCGGTGAATGCGGCACGGGTTCGAATCGCAGTAATAATTTTTTTTTCTTTTCTTTTTTTTTTTTTTTTACAGAATTGCTGTCAGTGGTTACGGTGCTCGGCTGCCGGCCCGAAGGGCACCGGTTTGATCGTGGCGGCGGCTCTAGCATTTTCGAACGAGGCGAAAATTCACTAGTACTTGGATTTTGATGCTGTACGTAGATGTAAATTCACGTTAAAGAACCCCAGGTGGTCGAAATTTCCGGCACACTCTTCTGCCGCGACAGGGAATGGGGGACGCCCGCTAAGCGCTAAGCGCGTGCTGTAGGACATCATTTTTCCAGTCCAGACCTCATCTACGGCGCG
The DNA here is from genome assembly GCA_030522465.1 of Rhipicephalus appendiculatus. Lineage (NCBI taxonomy): Eukaryota > Metazoa > Arthropoda > Arachnida > Ixodida > Ixodidae > Rhipicephalus > Rhipicephalus appendiculatus. The sequence continues at coordinate 179,698 of JALIZH010015179.1, forward strand.
GCTCATAAACATATCGTAGTTTTGGCGTGTAAAGTTCCAGCAATTAATATTACTAGTGCGTCATTGCTGAAGATTTAGTTTCTTGTTTTTTCGCTAAAGTGTTGCAAGCAGAATCTTTGCTACACAGCCGGTTTCGCTTCTAGATATGGAGCAAGTAAAGTTCTCATGTTTTAGTATTTCTTATTACGCAACCCATTATCTAAACAACAAAGGAAGGGGAACCAAGGGCCTATTTCAGTTAACCACAGCCTCAATAAGGCAACACATATTGAATCCAAGGAAAGCATGATAGAAGCTATTGATAGTGTAATGAAGCGTTTTAAATAAGCACTATACTATTGGAGACTGAGCAGCAATGGCAGAACCAGCGCAAAGCTCGCGTTGCCGAATCGTCTTCTTTTCTTTCTACATAAGCAGCGTTCTCTGCTTCTGCAAGCAGTGCCGCTTTTAGAGAGTTTTAGAACAGCGTACGCGAAGCTTTGCGTTTGCGTTGCGCATGCGTCGTACGCTAGCCTCTTGCGGGCTCCCGTTAAGTGACGAACGCTAACGCTACGCCCGCAATGCCGGCAAGCTTTGCGTGCGGTGTTCTAAAACTCTCTGTTTACTTCCCTTCCGAAACAGAGCCATCCTGGCGAATTACAGGCAGTATACCACGGCACCGAGATGGTAAGGCTTTAGCAGGTCCATTGCGCAATCTCATGCCTCGACATTGTTGATTACTAGATTAGAAGAAAGCTCAAGTGGCTTGACGCCGGACATCAAGTAGGCGGCTTGTTAGACCATACGGGACGGGCCGCGGTACTTCGAAAGAAGTTTCGTTGACCGACCGGGGCTAGCTCAAGGAATCCAGAGCCACACAAGTTGATGATAACCTTGGCCGTTTATCCACACAAGTCAGTCCCGGGAATACGACGCTAAAAGGCTTCGAGACATCTCGATGGTGTATTTGGCGCTGCTTGCCATAAGTGGAGTGACATCGGGCACTCTGGCGACCCTCTTCAGCGCTTAGCAGCTTGGGAACTGCCGTCGACTCACTCACATAAGCGTGGCAAGGAGGTATTGCGCATAACGTGCAGGAGGGCTCGAGTCCTTATAGGTAGAAGACAGGAGAGAGTCCTTTCGTGGTCTGCGTAGCAGTGTTTTGGGCGTACGTCACGAAGAGAATGACACGGTTCCAGTCTTAGTAACCGGAAGTGACGTACATTGTCAGCACATCACCTGATGTTCGATTAAATACTTCTGTTAAACCATTCGTTTTATAATTGTAAGATGTGGTCGTGTGGTGAAAGACCTTGCATTCCTCTAGAATTTCTTGACGACGACCGAAATACACGTCCTTCGGACGATGCGCGGCTCACGTAGTGCGCCGGGCTGTAGAATGACGGGGTGTGAAATGAGAGGCAACATTGCTAGCCGACGCAGATGGCAATAGTGAAGTATCTGCTTAGCGTGCAATCGATGGCAACAATTATCTGTCGGTTGGCAGCAGGAGTGATGGAAAGAAGTCCATACAAATCAACACCGGCGAAGTCCAAGGGACGGAGAGGGCAAGTCAGTGGTTGTTACGGAGCAGGGAAAAGGCAAGGGGGGATTCGTGTGGCGCTGCGCGCGCAACAAATGTAGCGGTGTAAGAAGCGGTACATTCTGCGTTGATAGTAGCAGAGCTGGAGGAAAGTGCAAATCTTCAACCCTTCGGCATGTGCACACTGTGAGTCAGCGTTTAAGGTGGCGCATATGTCTTAACGTAGATGGCGCGGAATAAGAGCGATTTGCGTCCATCATAGAGGTAGTTGTGATGGTCGATCAACTGTCACGACGAATGAAATGGTGTGGTTGATGACTTATTTCTCTAGGGATGGTAGGTGACGTTGCTTCACGCAACAAGACCATAGGGGAAGCAACGCAGGGGTTTTTGCGCCACTGCACAGGCATGTCGGTGACGGCTACAGCGGGAACGCGTCGTAGATGGACAAGAAGACCGCCGCTAGAATGTGTATTGATCGGAGGATGCAGGGGGGGGGGGGGGTTACGGGGTTCAACCGTACTTTATGTATGCTTGTGCGTGCTTTGGTAGGTGCATGGCTGGCATAAACAACCAGGGTTGCCGTTGGGTGTGACACGAAAAGGCGCCAGAACTCACGCCAAAAGTAGCCAAAGCAGCCATGACATTTGATCCTATCGCCGAATTTCTCGCCAAACAGAACAGAAGCGCTATTATGAAGTCTTTACTATTGATGAATAAATAAAACTATTTTGAATAAGTAAAACCACAAGTTTAAAAAAGAGCCATGGCGCCAACTGGAAATTTTCGTCGCCAACGGGGTCCAAAAGTAGCCACTTTGGCGCAAAGTAGCCACCAACGGCAACACTGTAAGCAACAACTAACTCGTCAAATCCGCGTTTACGCTGGGCAAGCACAGCGCCGAACACAACGCCGCTAGTGTCCTTGTCAATTTCATTTTGGGTGCTCTCAGCTTTTCTTTCATAATAAACTTCTCTCTCTCTCTCATATGGGGCGAGCAAATCAAAATGTCGCAAGATTGGAGGCGAAGTAAGAATTCATCGGAGTTTTCTGGATGCATCGCCACATGTGACTTCGCTCAAAGGTCGCAGCCGCAGCGGAGGTCTGTGAAATGCGCTATAATTGCGGGGAAGCGGCGAATGAAACGTGTAAAATAAAATCAAAGGCATAGAGAGCTGCGAAGGTATTTCATTGCCAGTTTAGGAAACGAAGCAGCAGCACGAAGTGTCGTGGGATCCGGAAGGACGCCATCTCGGAAGAAGACGGCCCAGAATAAGCAGCTTTCGTACGCCAAAGCAACACTTCTTTAAGTTTACCTCAATGCCATTAGAGCTGATACTAGTGACGACAGCTACGTCCTTTTGTAGATGTGTTGAAAGCCGTCTGAAAATATCAGAGTACCATCCAGGTAGTAGAGATTCGTCTGCCACTTGAAGCCGCGAAGGATGCCGATCATGCGTTCAAATGTTGCAAGCGCGTTGCACAGCCCGAATCGCGTCACAATAAATTCATATAAGCCATCGAATCTAACGAAGGCTGGTTAGCGGTGGTCAAGTTCAGCCATCGGGGCTGCAAGCAGCCGGAGCGCAGGTCCAACGAATAGAGAGAGAGAGAGAGAGAGAAAAAACTATGCTCCATGCCAGCAGTCGCGGCGTCGTCTATTAGTGGCTATAGGGATAGATGTCCTTACGTGTGATCTTGCTCAGCAAGCCATAGGTTTTTTTTTTTTTTTTTCTTTTTTTTTTTTTTTTACAATATCGATCGGTGAGACCCATCGGCAGTTCGAGGTCTGTATGACGCCGTGTTGAGCCGTGTCACTTGTGCGATGTTGCGACGCACTGTGGCTGGCACACGATATGCGCACTTAGGCTAAGGAGCGTGGAGATCAGTGTCGAAGAAATACATCGTCTTAGACTTAATGTTGGGCTTCAGTACATGAAAGGATGTTTTGTTAAGAATATAATTCGAATGGCAATGCCTTTCTCTGTAATGTTCAGGAATTAGGTAATACCTCGAAACTAGTGGCATCATAAAAATTCGTTCCAGGTTGCCTTGAGAACTCCACGACTAAACATTGGGAATTGAAATGTGGGCGATAATTCAATTAGTTAACATCACAATTAGTCAATTTTCGTTAGATAGTGGACTAAGCCTTTCAATTTTTTGTGTAGTAATTTCAGCCTCTTCTCGTAAACCTGCTGACGAGCTAGAATTGTACAATACCTAACAGCCAGCCTTTAAATGTTTTTGAAAGTGTTCGCTGAAACATCGGTATTCTTCTTATTGTTGTACACATGTACCGTACTCCCCTCTAGAATGCCCAAGCGCTTGAGTGCATTTGAGATAAATAAATAAATAAAAAAAATAAATAAATAAATAAATAAATAAATAAATAAAACCTAAGCACGTGTTACACTCACTAAAAACGCTAAGGCGAATAACGGAAAAGTGGGCTAGTTGGTTAGGTTTCATAGTGCAGTATATGGGGCAGCGCGAGAACGAATACAAGGACGAGAAAACACACGACATGCGCTGTCTGTGTCTTGTCAGCGCATGTCCTGTCTTTTCTCGTCCTTGTATACGTGCTAGCGCTGCCCTATATACTTCGCTAAGGCGAAACCTGATTGGCTTCTTGACACACTTTTGGCGTTGTAAAAATACATTATACCGGGTGTTCAAAGTTAAGCTCTATGGTTTTATTAAAATTCAGCACTGGGAAGAACGTGAAAACCACCTTTGTAGATAACTTATACATCCAGGGGCACACGCAATGAGACAATAATTATCGCTTTCAGGTGCCCAATTAACTCATACTCAATAATTAACTTTTTAGTGATTGCAGCAAGAAAGCATGTTTGTATTGAAAAGTTTGAGGCAGTCGCATTTATACACAGTTCCACTTGGAAGAATTCTTCTAGCATGTCTGTGCTCCGAGATATCCCGCTGCAAAGTTTAATTGTGGTTTACCTGATTACGCATGCAAGACAGTCAGTGGTGGCGCAAACTCCTCCCCGGTGGGCCGTGGCAGGTGCGTGCGTCGTTTAGTCTGATAACGGGTCGAATGCACAGGCAAAGATGATAACGGTTACCCTTTTGCTACTGGCTGGCGATAGCAAGCAATGACTGTTCGTCACATCGGGGAGGAACATTGAGCTGATCCACAGCGCCCTGCATGCGTAATCAATTAAACTTTGCAGCGGGATATCTCGGAGCACAGACATGTTAGAAAAATTCTTCCAAATGGAACTGTGAATAAACGCGACTCCCTTCAACTTTTTAATATAAACATGCTTGCTTGCTGCAGTCACTAAAAAGTTAATTATTGAATCTGTGTTAATTGGGCTCCTGACAGTGATAATTATATTCTCACTTTGTGTCCCCCTGGATATATATGTTATCTGTAAAGGTGGTTTTCATGTTCTTCCCAGTGCCGAATTTTAAGAAAAGCATAAAGCTAAACTTTGAACACCCGGTATATATATATATATATATATATATATATATATATATATATGTATATATATATATATATATATATATATATATATATATATATAAATTTGAGACTGTGTACGAATCGTCAAATGATACTTTCGCATTCACGATTCACAAGTGTCTGATCATCATCATGACTATGCAACATGACTACGCTAATTGTACGGTATATGCCACTCCCATGTTTCTCCAATCAACGCGGTCATGTGCAGGCTGCGCCCACGTTGGCGCCGGCAGCTTCTGAATCTCACCTGTCAATTTAACTTTATGCCTCCCGTTCGCGCGCTTGCCTTCTATTAGAATGCAGGCTCTTACTTTCAATTGCCACCAGTTATCTTGTCTTCTCGCTGCATTCCCTTGAGAGATAGTGGTAAATTACCATTCGCTTTTCTCTTGAGAGATAGTGGTAAACTGCCAATCCTTAAGGATGACTGCCAGTTGGGCATGTTGGTAAAGGTTCATGGTGAAACAAGCGCGAAATGCACGAAGACTTAGAAAGGACACAGGACGGAGCTTGTTTCACCATGTGCAATCATTATCTCAGAATACGTGCCAAATGCACACTACAACATACTTATACTTTTGGTTACTTCATTCTCATGGTTCGTATCTGCGGTCACTACCTTCCCTAAACAGACGTATTCCTTTACCACTTCCAGTGTTTTGATAGGCATCGAAAACCACTCTTCTCTTCGGAGACTGCTGAACATTGCTTTATTTTTCTGCATATTAATTTTCTGACCCATCGCTCTGCTTTCCCTGTCTAATTCAGTAATTATGATTTGCAATAGTTTTCCCGAGTTACTAAACATGGCAATATCACAAGTGAATCGCATGTTACTAAGCTACTCTCATTTAACTGCTATCACATGCTGTCCGCAATCCAACGCTCTGAAAACCTCCTGATAACACGCGGTGAATAGAATTGGAGAGATGGTAGCTCCCTGCCTTCGACTCTTTATTAGAATTTTATTCCATGCTTTTTTTTTTCATGGGGGACAATGGTGGCTGTGGAGACACTGTAGATATGCCGCCGCGACGCCATAGCGGCTATGGAGGTCGGCTGGTGACCTGAAAGGTGCAGGTTTGATCCCGGCCGCGGTGGTCGCATTTCGATGGAGGCGAAATGGTAGAGGACCGCATGTACTGTGCGATGTCAAAGCACCTTAAAGAATGCCAGATGATCAAAATTTCCGGAGTTCTCCTATACCGCGGGCCTCATCATATCCTGGTCTTGTCACATAATACCCCAGATATTACTATTATTATTCTTATTAATTTTTCGTTCATTAAAAAATCATACCACAGGGCGTTCGAATGATGATGTTTAGGTAGTGTTTTTGGAACCGGTGACCGGAAAATCTGTAGCGCTAGCACACGTGCGTCATCATGTGTGCTATTGCGCCGATTTGTGTGTACCGCGAGCCAAGACCTTCTAGAACGATTACTTTGTACTTTGATAGTCATAATAATTGTTGGGGTCCAACGTCTCAAAACGACCGTATGATGAGAGACGCCGCAGTGGAGGGCTCTCAACATTTCGACCACCGGGAGTTCTTTAATGTGCACCTAAATCTAAGCACATGGGCCTCAAGCATTTTCGCCTCCATCGAAAATGCGCCGCCGCGGACCGTACTTTGTAGTTTGAACCACACGTTTGGTAGCACCATGTTAGTTCGCGGAGGCTGCATTTTGATGGACGCAATATGCAGGAAGCCCATGTGCTCAGATTTAGGTACACGTTAAAGAACCCCACGTGGTCTAACTATCGGGGGTCCTCCACTATGGCATCTCTCACATTCATATCGTGTTCTTTGGACGCAAAACCCCAACAATTATTATAAGAAGTACAGCAGCTTTCTGTGCATCCAGAGAAACCTAAGCAGTAGAAAAAAGCTCGGAAAACACGGGGACGAAAAGTAAGCAGACGCTGCAAGCTAAGTAACCTAGAACTAAACATTGCGAAATGCTATCATTCGACTGTCAAGTCATTAAATGTGCGCCAACTGCTTCATGATCTGCCATCGGCCGAGCCTTTCAACATGGTAAAAAATTTGCGCAGCTTGCGCTGAGTCGCGTAAGGCTGGGGCAGAGCAGAGCTGGTCGGCACTCGCCTTGGCAATTGACTAGGCACACGTTCATTCACACGTCCATGCACGAAGTGTTCACGCGATCACATTGCGATTCACGAGTATCGGATAGGCATCGATCGGGTTTCATTGGGAATCGCTTGGCAATCACAGCACCAAGTACCTTACTTACCTTTATTAGGTAAATTGGCCTAACTTGCAAATTTGAAGCTTGGTCTCGATTAGCTTCCATCCCATGTCAAGGTAAGCTTAATTAGCTAATTAGTCGAGCTACCACTAGTTATATTAACTCTTAATTAGTATTAAGCTAAGCTTGGCGCATCTTACAAAATTCGGCATTACTAGGCACACGAGAATCTCAGCTCGGCTAAATTAGGGCTTTTTGAGGTGTGATTTCATTAGCTTAGTTATGCGCAGTTAATTAGGTTTTACCATGCTCAACATGGCTTAATAAGGCTTGTCTATGGTTACACTGGTTTAACTAGGCACAGTTGTTCTTAATTTTTCTTGACGTGGCCGCGCCGGCAACATCATGGTTTCCTCTACATCGCGAACCGGACAAACGGTGGGCATAACATACTTGCTGTAAAAAAATGCGAACGGAATAAAATAATACGTTTGGCTGCCCTTCCGAATTCCCGGTGCAGTCGGGCACCGTTTTCTTTTTCTGATGCGTGAAACGAGTCGTTGCCATAGGATCGGGGAATGACTAGCCATTTTAACGTCGCAGCTCGCCGGTCTTATCTTTGTCGCCGTTAGCAACGAACGCGGCAGACCACGCCAAGTCGTGAAGCTGTGTGTTCTGAACTTTTTGTTTCTTGCCTTTTCTTTCTTGCCTTGACGCAACTCTTGACTTCGCGCGAGATTCAAAAGATAAAAGTCATGCGGCACGTGGTGGAAGACACGCGAACTAAACGCCGATGTCCGTGAAAGCTGGATCTGAGCGGCGAATGAAACGTGTAAAATAAAATCAAAGGCATAGAAAGCTGCGAAGGTATTTCATTGCCAGTTTAGGAAACGCAGCAGGAGCACGAAGTGTCGTGGGATCCGGAAGGACGCCATCTCGGAAGAAGACGGCACAGAATAAGCAGCTTTCGTACGCCAAAGCAACACTTTTTTAAGTTTACCTCAATGCCGCTAGAGCTGAGACTAGTGACGACAACTTCGACCTTTTGTAGATGGGTCGTAAAGCCGTCTGAAAAGATCAGAGTACCGTCCAGGTAGTAGAGATTCGTCTGCCACTTGAAGCCGCGAAGGATGCCGATCATGCGTTGAAATGTTGCAAGCGCGTTGCACGGCCCGAATCGGGTCACAATAAATTCATATAAGCAATCGGATCTAACGAAGGCTGGTTAGCGGTGGTCAAGTTCAGTCATCGGGGCTGCAAGCAGCCGGAGCACAGGTCCAACGAATAGAGAAAAAAGGAAAAAAAAACTATGCTCCATGCCGGCAGTCACGGCATCGTCTATTAGTGGCTAGGGATAGATGTCCTTACGCGCGATCTTGTTCAGCAAGCCATAGTCTACGCAAAAAGTAGGTAATTGAGCCGTGTTTTTGTTTTTGTTTTTTTACAATATCGACCGGTGAGAGAACAGACTTTTGGGCTAGTTGGTTTGTAACGTTAACGCCGCTAGTGTCCTTGTGAATTTCATTTGGAGTGCATTGCAAACCGCTCTTCTCTTCCGAGACTGCTCAACATTACTTTAGTTTTCTGCATATTAATTTTCTGACCCACCGCTCTGCTTTTCCCGTCTAATTCAGTACTTATGATTTACAATAGTTTTCCCGAGTTACTCAACATGGCAAAATCATAAGCGAATCCCATGTTACTAAGCTACTCTCAATTAACTGCATGTTATAGCATGCTTTCTGAAATCCAACGCTCTGAAAACCTCCTGTTAACACTCGGTGAATAGCATTGGAGAGATGGTAGCTCCCCGCCTTAGACTGTTTATTAGAATTTATTCCGTGTTTTTTTTTTTTTTTTTTTTCATGGGGGGACAATGGTGGCTGTGGAGACGCCGCCGCGACGGGTATAGCGGCTATGGAGGTCGGCTGGTGACCTGAAAGGCGCAGGTTCAATCCCGGCCGCGTTGGTCGCATTTCGATGGAGGCGAAATGGTAGAGGACCGCAAGTACTGTGCGATGTCAAAGCACCTTACAGAACAACAGATGATCAAAATTTCCGGAGTTCTCCTATACCGCGGGCCTCATAATTCGTTGTCTTGTCACGTAAAACCCAGATATTATTATTATTATTATTATTATTATTATTATTATTATTATTATTATTATTATTATTATCGTTTATAAAAGAAATCATACCAGAGGGCGTTCGATTGATGATATTTAGGTAGTGTTTTTGGAGCCGGTGACCGGCAAATCTGTAGCGGTAGCACACGTGCGTCATCATGTGTGCTATGCGCCGATTTGTGTGTACCGCGAGCCAGCACCTTCTAGAGCGATTACTTTGTACTTTAATAGTCATAGTAATTGTAGAGGTTTTAAGTCCCAAAACGACCATATGATTATGAGAGACACCGCAGTGGAGGGCTCCCAAAATATCAACCATCGGGGGGTTCTTTAATGTGCACCTAAATCTAAGCACACGGGCCTCAAGCATTTTTGCCTCCATCGAAAATGCGGCCGCCGCGGCCGTACTTTGTAGGTTGAACCACACGTTTAGTAGCACCATGTTAGTTCGCGGAAGCGAATTGCTGACGCGGAAGCTGCATTTCGATGGACGCAATTTGCAAGAAGCCCATGTGCTCAGATTTAGGTGTACGTTAAAGAACCCCACGTGGTCTAACTATCGGGGGCCCTCCACTATGGCATCTCTCACATTTATATCGCGTTCTTTGGACGCAAAACCGCGACAATTATTATAAGAAGTATAACCGCTTTCTGTTCATCCAGAGAAGCCAAAGCAGTAGAAAAGAGCTCGAACAACACGGGGACGAAAAGTAAGCAGACGCTACAAGCTAAGTAACCTAGAACTCAATATTGCGAAATGCTATCATTCGACCGTTAAGTCATTAAATATGCGCTAACTCCTTCAATATCTTCAATCGGCCGAGCCTTTCAACACGGTAGAAAATTTGCGCAGCTTGCGCTGAGTCGCGCAAGGCTGGTGCAGAGCAGAGCTGGTCGGCACTCGGCAAGCCCTGGCTTGAGTAGGCACAGGTTCATTCACACGCCCATGCACGAAGTCTTCACGCGATCACATTGCGATTCACGAGTATTGGCTAGGTATCGATTGGGTTCCATTGGGATTCGCTTGGCAATCACAGCACCAAGTACCTTACTTACCTTAATTTGATAAATTTGGCCTAACTTGCAAATTCGAGGCTTGGTCTAGATTAGCTTGCATCCCATGTCAAGGTAAGCTTAATTAGCTAATTAGTCGAGTTACCACTAGTTATATATTCAGTATTATTAGCATTAGCTAAGCTCGGCACATCTAACACAGTTTGGCATTACTAGGCACACGAAAATCTCAGCTCGGCTTAATTAGGGCTTTTTGAGGTGTGATTTCATTAGCCTAATTATGCGTAGTTTGGTTTACAATGCTCAATATGGCTTAATAAGGCTTGTCTATGGTTACATTGGTTTAACTAGGCACAGCTGTTCTTAATTTTGCTTGAAGTGGCCGCGCCGGCACGATCATGGTTTCCTCTTTACATCGCGAACCGGACAAACGGCGGGCATAACATACTTGGTGTAAAAAAATGCGAAGGGAATATGAATACGTTTGGCTGCCCTTCCAGATTACCGGTGCAGTCGGGCACCGTTTTCTTTTTCTGATGCGTAAAACGAGTCGTTGCCATAGGATCGGGGAATGACTAGCCACTTTAACGTTGCAGCTCGCCGGTCTTATCTTTGTCGCCGTTAGCAACGAACGCGGCAGGCCACGCCAAGTCGTGAAGCTGCGTGTTGTGAACTTTTTTCTTTGTTTCTTTCCTTTTCTTTCTTGCCTTGACGCAACTCTTGACTTCGCGCGAGATTCAAAAAGATAAAGGTCATGCGGCACGTGGTGGAAGACACGCGAACGAAACGCCGATGTCCGTGAAAGCTGGATCTGAAGTTCTCAAGACGAAATGAGACCGCAGAGAACATACAACAATGCTATAGCGGATTTTTTTTTCTGCAGCCAAACTGCAGGTTGAACATCCTCTGTGTCATGAGTAAGAACCCCGCGGAGGGAAAGAGAAAGACGACGACGAGGAGCGGACAACGTTCGGAACGGCGCGAGCGCGCGCACCGCAACGCAAGGCCCGAGGCGCGTGACCCGAGCCGTGATCGGGGCGCAATCGAGGATGAGCTGGCATTGTCGACGTGGGCTTGGACGAAGAAGGTTGTCTCGCCAGCAAGTGCACTGGCGACGGGAGCGGCAGGACTTCGACTCGGCAGGCTGTGACGCGGGCGTCCCGAGAGGTGGCCGGAGACCTCGACCCGGTTCGAGTGAGGCTGCTCGGGATGCAGCAACCGCGCACAGCAATCACCGACGTTCCTGACGGAAGCCCCCCTTCTGAGCAAGTCGACGAAGACAGTCCCCGGTTGGCCACGTCAGCTAGTACCGGGTATCGCCAAAGCCGCTAGGCCTAACTACTGAGGCCTCGCCACGTCAGCAAGGACGTCAAGGGATGACGACGAAGGGCGACTTCGGCAGCGGCAGGGACGGCGACGTTCGACAGGAGCGTCGAGAACCCCGACAGGGACGGAAAGCCACGCATTCCGGACTTTGAGAAATGAGCAAGTAAGATCGGCCAGAACCATGAGAGGCACCAAGACTAGACTTGCTTGACTTTCGATAGGACGGTTTAGCGTTTAATTAGTAGTGAGGTTTGAGGCTAGTTTAGTTTTGATTTGCAGTCCCTGATATTTGTTTTGCACATTTTTATATTCTAGAGTGCCGTGTGTTTGTTTATTAAATGTGTTGTGCCTTTAAAGGAGTCCTGTCTCATTCCATCACCCGTAATCACCAGAATTCGTGACACTCTGCCGATAAGAGTTGGGGTATGTAGAAGGTAAGGAATTATCACAAGATGGTAATAATAAAGACATAAAAAATTGCTTCAACATCCAGAAGAGAACAACGTACATGAATGCAAAGAACGATTAAGCACAAATTATGCTATATAATCCTAAAAAATTAACAGATTAAGAAGAAAAGAGAATATGGAAACATTACCACCAGTCTAGACTGTCAAGAAAAATGAAAAAGAATAACAAATATCAAAGGTATATCTACCAGAAAATAACTCTGTTATCAAAAAAAATTACACCATCTCCCGCTAAAGGGAACCATGTGTAGATGTGAAGCAGCGGGCGCTAACGCTTACACTGGCGGCGGCGTTGACGCTGGCGCTCATCGCAGCGTTGCGCAGGAGAGAAAACTGGGGAGGCGCAAAGCAGGCAGTGATGGAGCAGTGTTTCCTGCTGGAACATGCCAATCGCTGCTAATGGGCAATGAGAGACAGAAGACTCCGACTGGACACAGAGACCCGCACTCCGCTTTTAGTTAACGCGCACGCTGCGAATTTTTATTGTTCAACAACGCACAGGAGAAATCTCCCACCGGCACCACCTTGGAGGTCAAGATCCATTGCCATATATACGGGGTGGCCAGTGAACGGTTGTGCAGCGCGAGCAGTCGGTTTTTTCAACCAAGAAACTCGCTAGCAGACGCTGCCTGCGTCGGCGTCGCGAGGCGAGAGAGGGGGAAGCGTAGGAGAGGAGAGAGAGGGGGGTGACACGCATGCGCAGTGGGAGTGTGAACGCCGTGGGCAGGGATGCGTAGAGGAAAGAGGGGGGGGAGCGTAGGAGAGGAGAGAGGGGGGGGACGCGCATGCGCAGTGGGAGTGTAGACGCCGCGGGCAGGGATGCCTAGAGGAGAGAGGGGGGAGTGTAAGAGGGGAGAGAGGAGGGGAGGCGCATGCGCAGTGAGGATGTGGTTGCCGCGGGGAGGGATGCCTGGGGGGAGAGGAGGTTTTTTATTTTTTTAAAGGGTTTGCGCATGCGCAGGAAGGGTGGGCACGCGGCACACCCCCCACCACCACCACCACCGGATTAAGCTTCGCCATAAGATGCTTCACATCTAAAAGGGGGGGGCTCGTTATGCCGTACATACATTCATTAAGGGAGAGTTGTTCATATCTGCAGTCAGATCAAAAATCACTCGACTAAAAATAGACAAAATCAGAGCACAATTAACCAAGTTACAAAGAAAGCACATCCAAGCTTCTGTAGTTGCGGGTGGCAGTGGTTCGTCGTAGTACATTTTAAAAACTGCAGTGCTGTCACTTTTGTCCTGTCCTGTGTGTAACAGTCAGCTAAAGCAGGAGCAGAAATAATGTTTATTGATAGGAGCTGTTAGGTTTTATAGTGGCTGGCACTTGCTAGCCAATGTAGGCGTTGACGTCAGCAGTTGGTAGGAGACGGCGTTAGTACGCACAGAGCATGCGTACCTTGCACGATACATATTCACCTGCTTATCAGTTCTTTGAAACGTGTCCCTAATTGACTTCATTGAAGTTGCGACCGTAGTGCAGCCTATTTGGCGGCCTCCTGTTTCTGTTCGAGCGCCTCAACCTCGTAGAAAACTGCCCATCGGTTGAGAGTGTAGTGGTTGCAGGGACCAGCTGTCTAGGACCGGGCTCCTGCTTGTTGACGGGCTCGCACTCACTCTCACACTCGTCACTTTCAAGTGTGCTGCTCTCTAAAGGTTCCAGCGTCGGACTTAGATGATTGCGGTTTAGGCGAAGCAGCTTGTTATCGTCTGTAAGCACCCTGTATGACCGTGGTGCTGCTGGTCCTACTACTTGCGCTTTCAAGTCCACTGTTTGTCACGAACCCTCACTTGTCCTTTCTGGAGGCCCAGCAGAAATTTGGCACCAGTATCTCGTGGCTTGCGTTTGTAGACGGTTGTTTTCTTCTGCCGGCGGAAGTCCGCAAGTCGTGTACGCAGTCTTCTGCCTTGCAGGAGCTAACCCGGCGACCGACTGTCTTCCAGCGGCGTCGCACGGTAGGATAGCAGTCCCAGCCGGAAGTCCTGCTGTGTCTCTTGAGTTTTTTTCAGGATTTTTTTCACGATTTCAACACACTTCTCGGCAATTCCATTCGACTGTGGAAATCCAGGGCTCGATGTAATGCGCTGGAACTCGTACCTGGATGCAAGCACAGCAAATTCGTGAGAGAGAAACTGGGGACCGTTGTCGCTGCAGACTTCCAATGGAATACCGTAACGGGCAAAGATGCCTCTCAGTTTCTCAACAACAGTACGAGATGTGCTGTCGTTTAACTTTTCAACTTCGGGGAAGTTGGAGAAGGCATCGAACACGCACAAGTAAGAACTCCCGGCATGCTGGGAAATATTGATGCGGCCCCGTACCAAGCATAATGCGGTGTTTCTCGCATCAGAAATGCCTTCCGTTGTTGTTGGTACGCATATTTCCTGCAGACAGCACCACATTTCAGCATCCTTTCGATGTCTCCGTTGAGTCCGGGCCACAAAACTAGCTGACGAGCTCTTCTTTTAGTCTTATTCAAACCCAAATGACCATCACGTATCCGCTGAAGCATTTCTACCCTCATCAACTTCGGGATGACTACTTTAGTCCCTTTTAGCACAATGCCTTCAGCCTTCTATCAGTAATGATTCGGCCGCGAATGGTTTCATGCTACTGACCAAACTACAACCTTCTCTTATATACATAGCTCGGCACACTCACTCATGAGTGCACTCAACTCACACTCACTCACACTCATTTGAACGTGGTGAGTTGAGTATGAGTGAGTACTCATGCGTGTGAGTCACGTGAGTGTGAACGTGAGTGAGAACTCATGAGTGTGAGTGGTCGTGAGTGTGAACGTGAGTGAGCACTCATGAGTGTGAGTGGACGTGAGTGTGAACGTGAGTGAGTGAGAAGGCTGAAAAAATTGTGGTGAGTGAGTTTGAGTGAGTACTCCCTTAAAGTGCCGACCTATGGAGCTCGGCACACTCACTCATGAGTGCACTCAACTCACACTCACTCACGCTCATTTGAACGTGGTGAGTTGAGTATGAGTGAGTACTCATTAGTGTGAGTGGACGTGAGTGAGAACTCATAGTGTGAGTGGTCGTGAGTGTGAATGTGAGTGAGTACTCATGAGTGTGAGTGGACGTGAGTGTGAACGTGAATGAGTGCGAAGGCTGAAAAAATTGTGGTGAGTGAGTTTGAGTGAGTGCTCCCTTAAAGTGCCGACCTATGCTTATATATCGTATGACTGACTGCAGATCAGGATCGTTCGCAGTGGCCTCAACAAGCCGACTCGGTGCTTGCTGCTCACCATGTCTCCGACCGCACCAACCGCATGAAACTACGTCAGGGGTCTCAAATTCACCTCAGCCAAAGGGCCGCAGTCGCGCAATGTAGACCCGCAAGGACCGGGTCAGTGATGCAAGAAGGAGCGGGGGGGGGGGGGGGGGGGGTTGTAGCAGAATTTGTGAGAAAACGCTGCCATTTGAAAGAAAGCTTTCCCATATCTCATATACAGGTCATTTCTGGAGGAGATGTGGTGCCAGGATTCCAACATGTCGATACCGATAATAATATGACTCAAATCAGGACGCTGATTGTGAAATATAATTTTCGTTTCATGGTTATGTTTCAAAACAAGGGGAACACGTGGGATGCCTCCCTGAGACAATGTCTTAAACCAATCAGGTCTGTGTAGCTCACGAACATACTTATTTAAAACAAAAAAAGTCGGGCGAAGACACTCATGTGCGGGCCGCAACCCAGAGCCTCACGGGGCCGCGTGTTTGAGACTCCTGCAGTCTACGTCGTCTTGGGAGGCTCCGATGTCCCGTGGTTTTTTGGGAGCCCTTGACAACATGTCGGCCAGCAGCAACTCTTTTCCTGGAACAAATTGAAGGGAATAATCATACTTCAACAAGTGCAGAAAGAAATGTTGAAGCCTTGGTAGCATATCGCCGATTCTTTTCGACGCAGTCGTTAAAAGTGGGCGGTGGTCTGTCTTGAAAACATTTTTCGGCCGTAGACAAAATAGTAAAAATTTTCACACCCAAATGTTATTCCCATTGTTTCTTTTCCTATTTGCGAGTATGTTTGCTCCGTGGCAGTCATGACACGCGATGCGTCGGCCACAGGACGCCAGCTATCTCCGTGACGCTGCAAAATTGCAGCTCCTAGTCTATCTTTTGATGCGTGCGTGCTGATCTTGGTTTCGCTAGCTGGATCGAAATTAGCGAGTACAGGTTTGCTGCTTAGAATTGTGTACATAGCTGTCCACTCGGCGGTATGCTTTTCTGTCCACTCGAAGATTGTGTCCTTTTTTATAAGGCCTCGCAACAACTTTGTCTTGTCATTAAGATGCGGGATATACTTCCCAAAGTAATTTGCCACACCAAACATTCTTTGAGCCGCCTGCTGATTAGTCGGGCGCGGCATTTCTGCTATTGACGCCCTGAATGCGGGATTCGGCTTTATCCCGTCTTGACTGATGATGTCACCCAAGAACTCAACCTCTGCGTATGCAAACTTGCATTTGTGTGCATTAAATGTCAGTCCCACAATCTTTGCTACTTGTATCGCCCCACGAAGGCGCTCGTCGTGTTCAGCCCGGGTACTACCCCATTCCAGGAAGTCATAGACAGACACGCGCTCGCGCACGCCTGGTGCACGATCGAAAATTGAGCTCAACGTTTTTCGAAACACTTCAGGCGCTGACGAAATGCCAAACGCCAGTCTCAAGAAACGATAACGCCCAAAAGGAGTAGCGTACGTACAGTCGGAATCACACTTGTCTAGAGCGCCCAGCCGGCCGCTGTAGCTGCTGTTTTCTGAAGAAATATGCAAAGACCGACACCGTAACGATACCAAACATGGTCCTACCGCATGCTAGGCCTTTGTGCTATAATTCAAGCATGAACGGAAGCTTGTAGCTAACGCCAGGTGGAAGCTGCGGCCAACAACAGCGTCAACAGCCACGCGCTTCGCTGCTCTAGACAAGTGTGATTCTATCCGTACAAATGCTTCATGTGGCCGGATCCAATGGAATCTGATGGAACCCCGAGTTTGCATCGGGGCGAGAGAAATATTTAGCACCCGCAAATTCTGCCTCGATGTCGTCTCGCTTCGGCATCTGATAGTGCTCTCGCTTCAGGCACTGGTTAATGTTCCTCGGGTCCATGCAAACCCGAAAGTTTGCCATCTTTTTTCCTGACAATGACGAGAGGACTCACCCAGTCCGTTGGTCCACTGATCCTTTCGATGATCTGGGCTTCTTCCATGCGGTGCAGCTCCGCCCGCAGTGGTTCTGTGAGTGCCAAGGGGACGCGTCGCGCTGGCTCTATCACTGGTATGGCAGCTTCGCGCAAGACCATTTTGTATGGGCGGGCTACACAGCCGGTGCCTTGGAAAAGCTGCGGGAATTCTTGGATCACTATGTCAGAGCTTTGGGCATCCACTGTGTCAATTGAACGCACCACCAATCCCAGCGCCTCCGTTGCGTGTAGTTCAAGTATCGCTTGTTTGCTCTTCTTGACTATCAAGCAGGTAAAGGTGCCGGACTTGTCATTGTTGACCACTGGCAGGGTTGCCGTGCCGAAGTGTTTAATGACGTCGCCCCTATAGGACCTAATAACGGAGCTGCTGGGCTTCCAGTCACCATGCGCTTGATATTTGCGAAAGACAGAATACGGCAGCAAGTTGGCCTCGAACCCAGTGTATAGTTTCAAAATAACATTCTGGTTGGCCACTTTGGTTGCGACTATCCAGTCATCTGTCCTTTAAACGGTGCACACTCTGACATTGAGGATGTCGAAGTCGTTCTCGTCTTGCAATACGGCACCGACGGCAGGCTCTTTCCGGCAGCACGCCACGAAATGATTGGCGCCCTTGCACGCGAAACATGTCTTCCCGAACTCCTGGCATTTGTTACGGTCGTGTGTTCGGTTGCACCTACCGCATGAGAACCGTTGACGCTGTTTCACGGCCGCTACGTGCTTTTCTGCCTTGGCCCAGGTCTCATTTTGGTGAGCTGACACTTCGGCAGCTTCACATATCTGTTCTGCCTTGAGCAGCGTGAGGTCTTTCCCTTCGAGCATTTTTTCGCGTAACTTTGGGTTATTTGTGCCAAATATCATTTGGTAACGAATCATAGAGTCACTCAATGTTGAGAAGTTGCAAGGCTGAGCTAGTTTCCGCAGGCCGCGCAGGAGTTGTTCAAAAGGTTCGCCTTCGGCTTGACTCCTCGAATGAAACGCATATTTCTCGTAGACTTCATTTTGTTGCTCCTGGCAGTACGCTTTACACTTGCTCACAACTGTTGCATAGTCATCCTTGTCTTCTTCCGCCGTAAAAGTGAAGTTGCTAAATATTTCCAGCACGTCATCTCCAGCAACACTCAGCAGCAGCGCCGTCTTAGCAGCCTCCGTCCGTGGTTTTTCGGTTGAAGCTGTTGCCTTCAGGAAGAGATCGAACTTCTGTTTAAACAACGCCCACTTCTTTGCGATGTTCGCGGACAGAAGCAGCTGATCGGGTGGCTTCAGTAGTTCCATTTTTCTGGCTTACTGGCGTAACGCCTCTTCGTTTCTTCAAATCGTGGTAGGCCAACAATCGGCCCACGTCTGACACCATGTAACAGTCAGCTAAAGCAGGAACAGACGTTTATTGATAGCAGCTGTTAGGTTTTATAGTGGCTGGCACGTGCTAGCCAGTGTAGGCGTTGACGTCAGCAGTTCGTGGTTGACGGCACTAGTACGCACAGCGCATGCGTATCTTGCATGATACACTGTGCACTGTTTGAAACTTGCAGTTTCATAAAGCTTTTGCATATGAGTTTTACAACAGCCTCCCTGTGGTCGGCGTTGCAGCTTTTGCATCTTGGCACAAGCAAACGTGTGATTGCATTGACGCAGTGCCGCAAAAGGTTTCAGGGATGCTTTTCTGTCTGATAGTGCATAGCCAGAAATTTCTGTCGTGTACGTGTCTTACAACCAGTCTTTATGTATGTTCGTGCGTGCTGTTTTTGCACATGCGTGCATATAAGCACACATTAAAATTGAAAATTTCTGGGCTGGGGTTGAAGCCCTCTAATCACCCCCGCCTCCGGCGACGCCAATGTCTGATAGCATTATCTGCAGACATTTCATTAGTCCATGAGGAATCGTAAAACGTTTTCGTAAGTTTCGGGTAATCAGGGCCGTCCCCGTCTTTGTGGCAAGTGAACCCATTCATGGCAGAGATTTCTTATGACTTCTAAGGCCACAGCGATGAAAAGGATGAAGATTGCACAAAGCTAATTTAGCTGCTATAGTTCATTCTTCCTATAAATTTCAACCATCGTACACTGAGTTTTGCGTCTGCAGGTGTCTCATGCAACAGAATTAAAAAAAACACTGTTTCATAACAGCGAAATTCTGCAGCGAGAACAACCCAAGTACTAGAAGATACGAATGAACACAAGAGCAGCGCTGACATTGAATTCAATGTTTAATCCTGAAAGTGGCATATATGTGTGGGCGCACATAGTGTGGTTTTCTAGCCGAGTATTGAAGCCTGAATTGTCGCCCCGCATGCGGCACGACAGGAAAAATAACGACCAATTAATGCACACTTCGAATGCGCTACCACAGGGCATGCGCGCACGCTAGCGGGGCGCAAGATAGTGTCAGAACACAGCGCCGCTGGCAGCAGCGGCGTGCGTAAACGGGAGAGGGCTGGGCGGGGGATCCCGTGCTGACGCGCCGGACATCTCAAAGTAGTAGAGGAGGTGCTGGTTGAAGGTAAGCAGTTATCACAAGATAGTAATAATACACTCTGTAGTACAGAACTTGTACTGGAGAGTGCATTCATACGGAGGCGATCAGTTGCAATGATGGTTCTCAAGCACCGCTCAAGAAAAACCACAGATTTAGTTAAGTCACCAAGACCCTAGCCAACTATCAAAAATAAGAATGCTGCCTCTGAACTTTAGGTTTGTTTCTGTACACATGTTAATTCACCATTAACAGCAATGTCATGGCAAGATATGATCCAGTTACATCCTGTAGCAAGACAGGGACAGCGCAAATATATGCTAATAATTAAATTCTTTCAAGCTTTTCAAATATGACTGGCAGATCACGTGATATGGAAAGTATAAGCACCCTGCTCATGGTCACATTCTCACACCGCTGCATTGGACTCATGGACTCTCCCCCATAGTACTATTTCGTGGAAGAAATAGTAGGTTGAAATTACTAAATTTCACAGCAATCTGGAGACAAAACATACTTGGGTGAAGAGCGGTAGGGTGCAGACCTCTTGGCTAAAAAGCCAGAACTTCCTACGGGGACTGTCATAAACATCAATTATAAACTTCAGTTTTATAGGCAGAGGAGCAAACGCAGCATGAAAAAAAGCGATGTAGAATCGGAGCATTAAGAAAACATAAAGTGCCATTAGTTAACAGCTTTCACTCAACATGAACTCTTGCTGTGCTGCCTATCCCTTCTTCAGAATTTCTGTGAAACAAATGCGCAAGACACGTTCTCTTGAAATTTTGAAGGAAATTTTAAAAACATGTTAACAAAAATAGGCCACTGAATCCTGTGGCGGTGTTAACACTGATGATTGCCGAATAGTTTTCAGTGTACGAACCTATTCACTTAATCATCAGTAGTGTTCACAACAGTGCAGCTGATGTTTATAAAGTCCAACATTATTTGAACCCTGCCATGCTAACTGTCATAGTTGCTAATTTTCTAAATTGCTCTCTTGCAGTTGTGCATCGAGGTGGAACTGGGGTTTTGAGCTAAATTAGCCGAACTTGAAAACAAGCTGACTGCTGTGGCAGAAGTTTTATAAGGGAGAGTAGGAGTGCAATGCTTGCTCTTGTGAAGTCGTGCTGTTAGTAAAAGGAACTGCTTTCGCCCTGTCTGAATTTTCCTTTAGTGACTGTAAGCAAAAAAAAATGTCATTTGGGTGTACTGCTTTCTCGCTAGTTTCTGCATCTCTCAGCGATAGCAGTAAACTGCAAAAAGTGACACTCGTGGATTCAAAATGTTGCTTTGATCGTTGTGTGGAGGAGCCTTAAACTCATAAGCAGCTGATCTTGCATTCAGACATTCTTGAATTTTATAGTCATGGACAGTGCATTTCTTTGGCCTACTCCTTTGCACCTGTCACGTGTGATGACTGTTTTACTTGCGTGTTATAAGCTTCGCGATCTGTCATTTAGTTCACGGATTTTACTAGCACCGTCTTATTTAATTTGTGCCTCTTATTGGGCGATCATGTTTCACAAACATATAATTCGTATTATTTGTTTTCCTTGCTCAGTGTCAGCATATCAGTATATATACTTGAGCCTCTGCAGCAAGCGATTAGTATTGCAGTTGCAATTATCTAGCATTATCTCAGCTTTTTTGTCATTCTGCGTAGTTCTACTATGACAGCTCATTACAGGTCTCATGACCCTAACTTCTCGAACCAGATGTTTTTAATAAGGAATTTTGTACCTGAGAGTACTCCAATGTTCAGAACGTTCATCAAATTTGAAAAGGCACACCTTATTTAAAAGGTTTGGACAAACACTTAGGAAGCCATATAATGAAATCGCTTTCAAGCTTTTTAAAAAGGTCACGTTTGCCATAATATTGCCAACGTCGTTTGGCACTATGCTTTCATTCATCTGCACTAAATTGTTATGGCGAACCTAAAATAGCTACAAAATGCGGCTTTTGCAATTGTTTCTCACCATGGCGTGTGTACCTTAGGCTCAATTTTACTTTCTGCGTGTCAGGTCCCCCCATTTTTGCTGCGAGTGGTTTAGTTTACACAAGTGTTACTGTAGGAACTTGTTTAATTAAAACTAACGGGTAAGAAAGCCAAGGAAAGTATAGCGCACGGTATTTGTAGTAATTATATGTAAATGTGAAGAAAGTAAAGTGGACGAAAAGATAACTTGCCGCCAGCAGGGACCGAACCTGCAACCTCCAAAAGCAACTGCAGGTATTTTTCAGTTACATATACATAAGCAAAAAAAAGTCAAGAAGAAGAAAAAGATAAAAGCTTATAACATAGTAATATCTGGGGTTTTACGTCCCAAAACCTGGATATGATTATGAGAGAAGCCGTAGTGGAGTGCTCCGAAAATTTTGACCATCTGGTGTCCTTTAACGCGCACTGACATCGCACAGTACACGGACCTCTACCATTTCGCCCCCCACCAAAATAACAATGGCAGGTTAGAAATTCCTAGAAGGGGGCTTAACTCTCATTGGTTTTCTTTGCGTATGTACCACATCGAATGCATTCAAGAGCCCCCCTTAGAAACGTTATAGTATTATAGTATTTTTATTATTGTATCTGTACTCCTGTATCTGTGTTCTGGCATACTTTTTTCATCATTTC
>JALIZH010015180.1:0-35000 GCA_030522465.1 Rhipicephalus appendiculatus
AATATGGCGCTTCTGGAAATAAAGTATTTAGTTGTTACCTCTCTGTCCTGGGTTCCCTTACTTGTCCCGTGTCGAGCTGTTTTATAGTCTTCTTACGGTCTGCAACTAGCCAAACGAAGCGGTGCTTAACTTTTTAATATTGCGTTTTATACGTTCAGTGCAGTAAGGTAGTGAAGCAAACAGCTGAAATTTAGTGTTCTTAAGAGGGAACGATAGTTCCCTAAAAAACATACAAGAAGCCATCACCTATCGGAATAGTTCGACAGTATTAATTGTCAACTGTGAAAAAAAATGCTGCAGTGGCTTAGCTCGGCTATGCCAGGATATACGTAGCGTTAGCAAAGCTTCAGCTCATTATTCTTAGCTTTCCTGATTGTCTAGATAGTCTAGGATTAGCTTGATTATCATGCTTACTGCTGCTCCAATGACACACACACGGTATACGTATTATGTGGCACATGTATATTAATTTTTGCTCAAGGTCGTTGCTTCTATATTGCCACAAAGACGGCTCGGTGATCAGTGAAGTAACACGCTGCCGTCTCTATGGCCCCAACGCAGTATTTGGAATTATCTGTCTCTGATAGACAAGATGAATGGTGGTGAATCCCAAATCCTGCTTCCATGAATCCCAAATCCCAGCTTGGGACGCTAATTGCCAGGCAACTACTTCAGGATCCGATGAGTCAAGCTTCTCCGCTCTTCTGCGCCGTTGAGCAGCATTTGCGCTCTCCTTCTCCATGGCTATACCACACAGGCAAACGCCAGTCAGAAGCGCCGTGGCTCCAGCGCAGTGTCAGACGGCGACTGCACAGCGAAGGCTGCACGCGCGCGCCGGCGGCGCCACTGCGTCTACCACGGCTACGACGTCACTCCTCTGGAATGCGCAGACCGGCAGCGGCGAGTCGCGAGCGGCGGCGGCGGAGTGCGCGGGAGCTGCCGGCTCAGGTGCTCCAGCTCTGTGACATCACTGATCCTCGCGCATGCGCAGCACGGCTCTTGATGTGCCACGCGAAACGGGCTTGGCTAGGCCAGTGTAGCTAACGCTACAAAAAAAAGAAAAAAAAACAACCATGGAGACGTAGTTTGAGAAGGTTTTACGGGACAAATACTTTTGAGACGCATTCTGAACCGTGTCGGAGACTTCATGCTCGGCCTACGTTTTCTCGGCCTTCTCGAATGTGTCACTAATTAATTCAAAATAAACGTTTACTGGGATAACTAGAGTTCAAGAATTTCATTTTGGTATCGGTGGTGGTCCTTTCAGATATTACTGCGCAGTCCTTCAGGTCTCGTATAATTGGGCAGAGAGTTGGAGGACGACGTGCCGCTCAGAAAATGCAGAAAGAAATTTCACCACGAAATGCGCTGAGTTCTCCGTATTGAACATTTTCTTATAGATATTTAATTTTATAACCTTCATATCCAGCAAACTACAAAAAAAAATGTACGCTCTTCGCGTGACTACACCAATTCCAAACAAAATCATTCTGCTGAAAAAACGTTGTGGAATATCACAAATTACATGTTTCATTATGACGAATCTGGCTTTAAAAAATGACCTGAATGACATTCTTTGACAGGGTGGAGCATACTGTAATGTCGAAGCGTAGCGCGAAGAAAAACAGGACAGAGTAAAGAACACACAGGACAGGCGCTATTGGCGCCTGTCCTGTGTGTTCTTTACTCTGTCCCGTTTTTCCTCGCGCTACGCTTCGACAAGAATCTGTACCAACTCGCCCAGTACTCTACGTTACGTAAGTAAATACTGTAATGTCCCATAATCTGATAGAAAATAGGCGAACGAAGGTTAACAGATTTTCTGACGTCCGATCTGTTTTAACGTAACGTAATGGTTGCGCTAAGATTGGTGCACTCGGACAGACAGTGGTGTTGAATCCGGAGAACCCTCTGAAAACACGAAATGCGCGATAAAAGAAAGGCGGTGCGGATAGCAACGCTTCGCACTTGTGCGTTCATTGACAGTTAGCTAATGTACAAGAGAACTTGTTAATTTGAATTTATATAAATCACATTGTTTACATCCCGCTAGGCGTGCAAAATAATCGCTCATTTCTCCTTTTGAGATACCCTTCGTGAAGTTCTTTCAAATATTACCAGAATCGTACGCGCCTTGTGATGGAACTATGTTGCGCTAGTATTGCACAATTACTTAATAACCTGGGTTATTAAATTTATTTTATTTAGTCACATCCACATCTCTAACGTTCGTACAACGGCTTACATTGCCATCAAAGAAGAAAATGTCGACGGTAGTGCCACAGAGGCAAGTCATATTCGGGAAACATTTTCTTTTTTTTTTGGGGGGGGGGGGGGGGAGCTTAGTACCCAAAAATTCAGGCGGCTTCCTTAGGATTTTGTCTCGAAAATACTCCAGCAACTTACTGGAGGCGCGAACATTTACTGGATTTTCTCTAATGTGGTCTCTGTTCTTTTTCTTGGTAGTTACGGATGTTTATGCCTACAATTTTGGATTTGTTCAGGCTTTGCATGACATCCTGCACTAGAGCGGGCAAATTCTGCGCTTTGAAAGCTTTTATTTTCCGAACGTGGTGTCTACAGCCAGTTCTTTACGTACACCTAGAGCATGTCACTTTATGTGCGTGCATAGAACGTAGCCTGCCTACTCTTACGGGAGTAAAAACAGAGGGAACGAAGATAGGAGGAGGGAATGGAGAAAGACGATAGAAAAAAAATGACAGTGTGGGACAAAATAAACTAAAATGCAAACAAGCGTCTGTAGACGGGTGGCCATATTCGTTTGGTTCATAAAGTCAGCAGAGCTTGACGGGCTTGGTCGCGTCGAGCAGCACGCCCTCTTTAAAAGAGGAATTCTTTAACGGTCGGGCACATAACCACAAGTAATTTAAATTCCTTAATCAGCAATGCCCGCTGCGTAACGGACGTGGGGCAGTCTATTGCAAATTATCAAGTCTTTCGCAGGAGCCACAAGATGCACGCAACGGACTGGCTACACGTCCTTGACGGTGTAAGCGTTCGCGCGCCAATAGAGAGCCAAGACTTAGCTTATATAAGAGTGCCATGAAACGACGAGGCAAACCACGAACACGTAGAGGGAACGATACGTTTGCAACACGCTCTTCTGGGTGCTGCTTTAGGAGGTGCGAGCGTATCAACACAATAGCGTTGGTCATCATACGTGAAATTTGAAGAAGTTCTTATGGTTACAAGTTGAAGCGACGCTATCAGCCTCTTTATATCCGCAAAGCCCACATACGAAGGTATCCTTCGTGCAGTCAGGAGCACTTTACGTGAGAGAATTTTGCCAGCAGATTCTCTGATACTGCATAGCATTGGGCCTATTGGTATCTTTGCCAGCGAGTCTGCTATAGGGGCGCCATGGGAGACTGTAAGGATGACGACCTTCCATGCTAGTAACGTTTCTTGCGCGTATTTAAGGGCAACATCAATCGCTGCTAGTTCCCCAGTCAGTGATGAGGATGGATGAGAATGGATTTTTAAAGCTTATTTAAATAACGCAGTTTTACCAAGAAGTTCAGGTTAGCATTTTAAAGCTGATTTAAATGACGCGGTTTTACCAGAAAGTTGACTTCCGCATATGCTCATGTTAAAATAATCGGGAATATGCTCGTAAATTACTCCCTCTTCAGGGCATGTCGTATGTACGACAAGCATCTACGACAGTGCTGTGCGCGTCACACTACGTTCGTTATTTCTGGCAGTGTATGCCGTGCAGGGTGTTTTTAAGAAGTATTTAATGTAACTTCTTGCTCGCACTTTTTATTCATTTCAATGGCCACAAATGCTGATCACAAAATCTCTGTTCCGCATATGAACATCACGAAACTGCTTCGGCTACGCAGAATGCATACGTTCAACTTCGTACTTTGTGCCGCTGCTTCAATGCTGCTTGCGACGACAAATGTCACTGCCAGGCGATCCGGCGCCCCTACTGAGGCCTGCAGAACCATGGTTCCTAGACATGGCACCGAGGACAAATCTAGAAGCCGCTACAAGCTAACTCAGAACCACCTCGACTTTACGGAGGGCGACATCATTCAAGGTGGGTATTCTATCAGCCGCCTCGTAATGCAGGCAGCTCTATATTGAGAGGAATGGAACGAGCTATGTAACATTGATGTAGATGAGTAGGAACGAATGGTTGGTAAGTTTGCCTAAAGTAATGTACTTTATATGTACCAATTTTGTGTGCTATTGATGATCTTAGCCACGTGTAAAGAATTCTTCGTATTTTTATCAAATTATCGTAAATTCATTTTGACAATCTTTCATAAGGATGCTTTTCAAAGCGCATTACTTTTGTTTTTGTATTCTGGAGATATATGCTAAGTGGCCCAGGTTTTACGTGAAATATGATATTATTACTGTTTGCTACAGTGATAGTGAATGAGACAACCTTGATATTCTTAAAATATAAGAACGAGTGGTAAGAAGAAAAAAAACTGGATTTTCAAATTGAGCGATGAACAGTAACTTCATCCACCTACCTATTGGCTGTCCCCATTGCATCCGTGAATGCAAGCTCAGGGGGGACTAGGGGGGCACACTAGAAGAATGGCGAAACACGGTCACTGACCAAGTCTGATTAATGATCTTTTTTGGTCAGTGACCGTGTTTCATCTCAACATACAGTATGTCTTGTTGCAATGAGAGGACCGAAAGTGAAACTCAGTAGTGACCACCAGAATCTGAAACATCCAGGCAAAAAAAAATGCTGTTCATCAAGCGGCCGCGCTAACTAGGTACCCCCGTTGCTGGCGTACTGCACGCAATTGCAGCGCGTCTCCTGGTCATTCTTTAGAGCGCAACATCACCCGGCTGCATTAGCAATAATTTTTAACGATTAACTATAACTTTTAAACTTTTGAATGCCGACATCATAAATTTCTAAGTTCATGGGTCGAAATAGTGACTTCAAAAGAAATATGCCGGCTCTAAAGCATCAGGTTTTCGCAGTTATTCTCTTTGAGATTCTGTATAAAAACCCAAGGAAGGGCTCATCCCGGTGGATACTTTAGCTCTTGCGAGAAGTACTATCCGCGTCAAATGAAACCCGAACAGCGGCAAGCATTCGCAGTGGTATAATGCGCGCCGTCCAGTCATCACTATGGACAGGCGCGCATGTATGCGAAGTGCTGCCGAACCGGATGCGCGTGCCTGTCAGTGGTGAAAACTGGACGGCGCGCACTATACAACTGCGAATGCTTGCCGCTGTTCGGGTTTCATTTGACGCGGATAGTACACTTCGATGACTGCCGATCCAGCACTTCGGCATCACTATTTTGTTTTTTCATCTGTGAATTATGCAACATTTTGCGAACATTGACAAAAGGTGCCGACCCTTGTAACATTCCGTGGGAATGATGGTAAAATATGTGAACTCCTGGCAGTGGCCAAGGCTGTGACTACGAGATAATAATAATATCAGGGGTTTTACGTCCCAAAACCACGATATGATTATGAGAGACGCCGTAGTGGAGGGCTCGGGAAATTTCGACCGTCTGGTGTTCTTTAACGTGCACTGACATCGCACAGTACACGGGCCTCTACCATTTCGCCTCCATCGAAATGCGACCGCCGCGGCCGGGATCGAACCCGCGACCTTCGGGTCAGCAGCCGAGCACCGTAGCCACTGATCCACCGTGGCGGACGTCGACTACGAGATATAAGTGTACTAAAAGAAAGTAACGTCTCACAAATGATGTTTTCTTAGTACTGAAAACATTTCCTTGAGGCGTGGCCGAGTCGCGATATCAAGAGATTTAATTCATGCAACAAAAAGTCATGTTTCATCTGACCTGAAGAGGTGAAAATATGCCCAGGTTTGTCGCCTTCTCGCGCAAAGCTTTCAGCCCAGTGCTATGCTCGAGCATGGCTGTACAGTAATGCATTAAAGAAATTTAGTCTGACATAGTTTGTCTTTTTCATTTGCCTATCCAATAAAATAGCGCATACGTATTCGCCAAAGCTGCACAGAAGAAGACGCCGGACAACCTTGTATATTACCTCAATGGCGCACGACCTCTGCTATAACGTAATTCCTCGTTGTATAGAAAACATTTAGCCATTGGAAAAAGATGACTTCTTAGTTAATAACGCACTGCTTGTATGGCCAATGAACATTTTTTTTTCAAAAACGATGTAACGGTTACATCGCATGATCAAGCCAATATTTCTTGTTTTGGGGATTTTACAAATGCCTTCGCGTATAACTTCTTCCCACCTGCCACACGTATACGAAAAAAAAAACAATCCGCAGAGTTCTACGACGTGAAAACTGTTCAAACTGCGGAGCAGAGCTAGGGATCCACCTGCCTCTGGTGGCGCTTCGTTCGTGTTTGAGTCGAGGCTGCGGGTTCGCATGTCTTTGTTGGCGCTCGGCTTGCGTCCGAGTCTTCCAAAGCCAAAGGTTACCTCGTATTCGCTGGCGTTGCGCCTTCACCTCTCTTTTCCGTATGAGTGCGTCTCACTCCTGACGCTGGGGCATTCGCTATCGCTTCGATGGCTCTTATGGGCCGTTCACCCTAGCGGCAAGCCTGCCGCAACGGCGCGGTGCCGTAGAACGTCGGCCGCCGCCGTCCACTCGAGAGCTGTCCAAAGTGCACGGCAAGCTTCGCCGGTGGGGCATACGCGTCTCCGAAAAACCGGCAGATGCCACGCATTGTGGGAATCGATGTAATGTGAAGCAGCCAGCAAGGAGCAAATGAAGCTGTACATAACATGCATGTCATGATTTACATGTTACGACCTTTCGTTTATGTTCGTCATACAGTCACGTCAGGCAATATCAAACTTGGCGTATATAAAGCTAGCGAAACGGCCGTGAGCGTGCCATGAGCGCGGCATGCAAGTCTTGTTGCACATGACATGTCATGATTTACATATTACCACTTCTCATTTATGTTCGTCATACAGTCACGTCACGCAATACTAAATTTGGTGTATATCAAGCTAGCGAAACCGCCGTCAACGCACCATGAGCGTGACATGTAAATCATGTTGTACATGACATGCACGTCATGATTTTCTTATTACCACCTGTCATCTATGTTGTTCATGCAGAAATGTTTCAGTATAGTAATTTTTGCATATATCAAGTTAAGGAAACGGCCGTAGGAGCACCACGGCCATGGCGTGTAAACCATGCCGTTCATGACTAGTTAATCATGACTTTCATGATATGACTAATCATTCATGTTCCTCATGCAGTCATGTTATGCCATACCAATTTTCGTATAAATTCAATTCACGATACGGTATGTAGAGCCCAAAGTCGTAAGCGAATAGATAGATAGATAGATAGATAGATAGATAGATAGATAGATAGATAGATAGATAGATAGATAGATAGATAGATAGATAGATAGATAGATAGATAGATAGATAGATAGATAGATAGATAGATAGATAGATAGATAGATAGATAGATAGATACGCTCCACGTCGCCGATGTTTGCTAATAAATGCTTCGCATTTAAAAACATGGCTGCACTTCCAAAAGCAGTTGTCGGCCACCTCGAATCTATCAAGTGGCCGCCGTGCGCTCTGTAGCGTAAACGTAAGTTCCGAACTGATCCTTCCATTTGCTTTAGACTCACGTCGCGCCCTGCGACGCTTTTTCGTCTGCATTCTGCAGCGCTGGAATTCGTGCAGTGCCGAATACTGAGATGAACGCAAAAAGAATTATCGAAATCGGTATACGATAACGGAAGTTATAAGCCGTCAAACTTCAAAACCCCAGCAGATGACGAGAAAAAACGTTCCCTTTCGCATTTCACTCTCCCACTGACGTCAAAGGCCGCTTCCAATCACCGCGCGCCTCTTACAGAGACGTACCAGACGACTCGCCTCGTGGGGGGCCGTTGTGCAGCGCTCCTAGCATCGTTTTGCAATTGTTTTGATATTTTCGTATTTACAAACAGAAATGCTTTTGTATCTGAGGAAGTACAGAGAGAGCGTTTATCATTTTTAGCGCACAATAGTGTGGTCTGTCTAGGACCGCATGAATATTACGCGTGACTTGTCGCATCGAACCAATCAAAACGGACGGCCTATGTCGGACGTGGTGAAGCGTCACTTCCGATCCCAAACATAGCCGCTGTATGTCGCTCCAGTCCGAAAACAGTCTGGTTTCTCCGTAGAAATAAAATTATAACATCATTGTTTTTGGCGTTGCCACTCGCGCAACGATATCGGTGCATTCCACAGTTCCAGAAGAAGCGATGAAAACGACACGCTAAATTTGTGCCGCAGGGCCCCTTTAAGCTTCGACAACAGAGTATTCGGATCGATTCGGCACCGTTTTTGATGGCCATACGAGCCATACTCAAATAATCGATGTTGTAAGCTTAGTGAGTGACGATAGGGGCTTCCCAAATCTCGGAGGGCATAGACGTCAGAGCCCACACGGCGCTGCCACTGGCGCTCTCATCGCCGCCCTGGCCATAACTGGGTAGTGCAAAGAGAGCCGTCCGCAAGCGAGTGTACATACGCCAGAATAGAACCACCCTCGTTCGTTGGTGTTGAGGCACGGTTTCCTGAAAGTCAAGGACCTGGAAGGCTTCTTCCGTCAATCCACGCTTCAGAAAAGTAGGGAAACTCATCAAAGCGAACTGCGGGTACAATGCAAAATATGTTTCAGTTATTTCGCCGCGCTGCAACTCGCAAGTACAAGCGAGCATCACATGACATCGAGTTCGAGGCAAGCACTCCAACGGGCGTTCTGTAACGCCTAAATGCGTTAAAAAGTACATAGACGATCAAATTAGCTATGTATCTTATGATCAGAGGTACAAAGCTCGCTTTATCAGGCACGAATGGCCCCGGCGATTTTCACCTTTGCAGTTGAGTTATACCTTCCACCTCTCGCTTCCTGTGCGTTGGACTGTTTTATTATCATCCTCGAATGTTCCGTGGACGGTTGTCTTCCGTTTGTATATTCTGCAAATGGGGATACGCGCGTGTGCGCTTTCTCGGGGTACAAAGAAAGGCAAAGCCGTGGCCTCCGAGATTGCACCGGCAATCGCGGAGGCCATGGGCAAAACAAACCTGAAGGTGGTCACGACCAACAATTTGCGATTTACTTGTGTGACGCACGTGTTAGCATTTGCTACTTAAAGCCGGAACTTTCAGCCTTCAAAACGTACGTGCGCGATGCTGTGTGGTGACGACCATTTCACAGGTCGCGGTGTACGCGATGGTGCTGTGTGGTGACAACCACTTCTTGGAGGTCGTGGTGTGCACGATGTTTATCGCATGCGTCTGCAGTCTGCATTTAACTGTTACACGGCACGCATCGTGGTCAGGGCCTCTGCTGAGCATCATAGTCAATGTTAACTCGGTTGTTCTTCAGGGTCACAAAAAAAAATAAGAGCAGAGGTACATCATTACATTTGCTCATGCGACCGGCTCAGGAGAACGCGAGTGATTCACAATCACGTACTTGAGAGGGAAACAAATCAGGATTATTTAACATCACAATTAGCCTGACGGTGTTTAACGATCGACGCCGGAAGATTTTCGCTTGAAGTTTTCTATACGTGGTTTTTCACCTGCGTTAAAGGCCTTCTTGAAAATGGACAAACTGCTGTGTGCACTCGTGCACAGGATCTGTGATGCACTCGTTCACAGCTATCGCGGAATTAGCAATTACACATCATTATTCGACATCGAAATAAAAAGTAGAATCGCTATTCTTCAGTTAGTGTCGTCAACATTTAGAATGTTCTATTTTGCCGCTAACGGCCTCAGCAGTTGAAGAGGCGATTGGCAGCTTCATTAAATTTGTGCGCACGAAAAGTATAAAGAAAACTGCCTAGGGGAGGCTCTGCGTTTGTTAGTGCAAGGGCACATGCAACGCCGGCACGCGGTCGTTGATTTCGGCTTATTGTCCCGTCTTCGTGACGGTAAAGAAGGCGGCAGACGGGCTGTTCAAGGCGAAACTCTCGAACAATAGGAACGAAAAGTAAAGTGCAAGTAATACGCTCTGTACACTGATAGCGGTAATAACACTCGTCAGCCGTCGGTAATGGGCTCGTCGGTGAAACAAGCCAGATTTTATAAATGCATTATCGAACCTGACAGCGTTATCGCTGGTGCTCGCTTGAGCATTAGAAAAACTGAGTTACTCGTATCCTCCGCGTATTCTTGACAAAACAGGCTGAACCAATCGCGAAGTTTGTAAACATCCCGGCGTGGCCTGCGACGAGTGGTCGTAGCAGTTTTTGGGGTGAAACCCGATCGCATCAAAAATAAAGGAACATGCGCATGCGGCATTATCTTCCAAAGATGTCAGAACGGCAGCGACAACTGAGAGAAACATTTCGAAGAAGAATAGAATTTTTCTGTGGACACAAAAACTTCCCATTTTAAAGAGCAAGCGTAAACACAGTGCTCCCTTCAGGTATCCGGTGGCATATACAATCTTGTGCAACGCAAAAAAAAAATCCTTTGTTTATACCGTCCAGTGATAAAAAAGAAACCGTTGTAAGCAACTATAGAAAGGAAAAGACAAAACCAAGCGGGCAGGAATAGTAATTCAAAAGTATTTCGTTGCTGTTTGAACTAGGGTCGGGTTGCGTGAAAATGCATACTTTCTAAGCGAGAATCGTAAAGAAGACGGTGGTGGGCGTTGTTTGTTTGCTTGTCTCAAGACAATGACGCACACCCTCTCTCGCGGATGGGCAAGACTGCGTATCGTAACATTTCTATGATTGATGTGATTTCGTCGTCGTCTTTGGAGGATTCTACGGAGAACGGTTCAGTGGAACTTGAATATATCTACTCGGCAGTGGCGTAGCCAGGAATTTTGTTCAGGGGGGCCTCGCATGTGAACACTATATATATATATATATATATATATATATATATATATATATATATATATATATATATATATATATATATATATATATGAAGAAGAAGGTGTCCTTGGATCCAGTAGAAACAATACTTCGAAGTAGAGGACGTGCAAAACGAGAAAAATTCGTTTGTTTTTCCAACGTTTCAGCCGGGGCCCGGCCTTCATCAGGGAAAAAGATGTTTTTTCATCAAGGAAAAAGAAGTTGTTCCCTGATGAAGGCCGGGCCCCGGCTGAAACGTTGGAAAAATAAACGAAGTTTTCGTTTTGCACGTCCTCTACTTCAAAGTATTATATTTTTTTTATTTATTTATAAATACTGCGATCTTTCAGTGGAAAGATCATGGCAGGGTGGGAAAAATGTTCCAAGAATATGTACATGCATTCAAAAAAAATATATCAAAGTACAATAAATAATTACGACGTAACATACAGGGCTAAGGTTCAAAAAACGCTTATTTCAATTAATTTGTAGAGTAACATAATACAGCGTAACAGTATACATAATAACATAATACGCATAATACTTGTTACAGATTAACACAATATTTACAATAAAGCAAATGATACAATGCAATAACTAGTGATGGTTTAGATGAGGCTGCTTTCAAACAATGACAGTGTGTTATGTAATACGACGTCATTTCCAAGGTTATTCCAATCATTAATAGTTCCTAGGGAAGAATGAATACTTGTAGCAGTTAATCCATGAAGTTAAAGGAGTTATCATTTTACTATGTCGCTTGCGAGTGGAGTAACCAGGAAGAGTACTGGAAGGATGCCTGTAGTGTCAACATTTAAATGACCATTTATTAATTGAAAGAAAAGATTTAGGCGGAAAATGCGGTTTCTGTCCACAACAGATTGTAGGCCACTTTTTATCAATAGTTCAGATACCGATGTTCTACCGTAGGAGTTATAAATAAAACGTAAGCCTTTCTTTTGCACTTTTTCTAGTTGATTAATATTACGTTTAGTGAATGGATTCCCATATTATCACAGCATATTCCAGCATCGGACGAATGAGTGTTTTATATGCTAGCATGCGTACAGACGGGGTAGAATACTTTAAGGATCGTTTTAGAAAAAAGAGTTTACGTAGACAGTTACCTGTAGTTTTGTCCAACGTGTTTGTCCCAGTTCAGATCATTACTTATCCGTAATCCAAGGTATTTGTATTCTGAAACTTCTGTTAAATCAACGCTACTAGTGCCGTACTGATGACATAAAGGATTTTTCTTTAGTGTTATTTTCATATAGACTGTTTTGTTGTAATTAATTGCCATTTGCCATTCCTGGCACCAAGTAACGACCTTGTTAAATTCATTATTGAGCCTTTTCTGATCCCTAGCAGATGATACTTTCGTGTATAATACACAATCATCAGCATAAAGCTTCACATTTACAGAAAGGCCAGTGATTATATCATTTATATATAAAAGAAATAAAAGAGGTCCGAGGACCGAGCCCTGAGGTACGCCGGAATCTACAGGAAGTTTACTAGAGCAGCTGTCATTAAGTGAAACAAATTGTTTTCTGTTTTGAAGGTACGCTTGTATCCATACTATCAGTTTCGAATTTCTCAAGATATATTGCAATTTATGAAGTAATTTTTTATGCGAAACTTTATCAAAGGCCTTTTGAAAGTCCGTAAAAATGACATCTAGCTGTCCACCTTCATTTAGTGCGGTAGCGAAATCGTGCATGGTTTCAACCAGCTGTGTTGTGGTTGAATATCCACGTCGAAACCCATGCTGCGCTCTTGTTAGTACTTTGTGTTCCTCAAGAAATGTAACAATGTGTTTATGAATTATGTGCTCTAGGATTTTACACGCTGTTGAGGTTAACGAAACTGGTCGATAATTTTGTATTTGAGTTTTGTCACCTGCTTTGTGTAGAGGCTTAATTCGGGCAATCTTCCAGTTCTCAGGGAGTGCACCTTCGTTCAGTGACCTTGTATACAACACACACAAATATTTCGCACACCACTCTGCGTACCGTTTCAAGAAGGCATTCGGTATCTCATCTGGTCCGAACAGATTTTTTAACATCCAGATTTAGCAATAAATTAAAGATACCCTCTTCAGAAATGGCGACATCTGATATTGGTGGTAGGTTTGCATCGAAAGGTGGGAGATGATTATTATCTTTTGTATAGGCACTGTTGAAATAGTTATTAAAGGCCGTACAAGCAGCTTTGTCGTCACTCTCTAATTTTCCATCTAAAAGAAATAGGCCTACATCAGTAGAGCACGTGCCTGGAGTGACCTCTTTCCAAAATTTCCTTGGACACGTCTTAATAAATGACGGTAATTTTTCGTTAAAATACTTTTCTTTATCACGAAAAGATTTCCCTTTAATTTCTTCACGTATGTTGCAAATAATTGTTTTTAAATTAGGACTGTTTGCCTTGTTCGACCTTTTTTTTTAACCGTTTCAACCTTCGCTTCAGCTGTAGCGTCTCTCTTGTTATCCAGGGATTATGAATTTCTGCTTTCTTTGTAATTAAAGGGATGAAACGCTGCACACAAAATCTTCAATTACTGTCTTAAAACAAAGCCACAGTTCTTCAACGCTACGTTTACCTGCATTGAAATGATCATATTGAAAGGCCAGAACATCAATTATAGATTCATCATCTGCTTTTGAAAAATTGGGAAATCTTTTCACCGTCCTCTGCTGATTAAGTGCAACTCCCTTTAGTGTCAGTACCACAGCCTTGTGATCCGATATGCCACTTGTGACGCTGCATGACATGCTTTCTTTTATATTGCCACTCACAAGATATATATCTAAGATAGATTTCGTCCCCTGATCCTATTCTAGTAGGGTCGGTAACTATTTGCGTCAGATCATATTGAAACATGATATCGGATATTTCAGTATCCGCAGCTTGACATGGGTCTGATGAAAATGTTTCCCAATTCATATTTGGCATATTAAAATCTCCCGCTATGATTAATTTATCTACGGTTTTTACGAGACAATGAAGGTAATCCTTAAGCTTTGCGATAACATCGAGGGAAGCATTCGGTGGCCTGTAAACGACACCAAGAAGATATATAATATTGTTATTATACACTTTACAGAAGATGCTTTCTATGTCTTGAACGTCTGGCATTTTTACAACACATGTTTCATTCTTAAAAAGAATAGCAACGCCCCCTCCCCTCCCATCTCGATCCTTACGGAACACTCTGTAATTTTTCGGTACAAATTCACTATCAAAAACATCATCTCGTAGCCATGTCTCAGTTAGTAACACAATATCTGGGTCGTGTGCTAAAAGCATGCCTTCCAATTTCTCAGCCTTATTAACAATACTACGGCAATTTAAATTTAGCACCACTAGACATCGTTCATCTAGTTTCCCCGAACCTTAATTTGGTTAGATAACTTATATCTCTTATTCTTATCATCATCCCAACAAAAAATCTTTCCATCAATGCTTATTTTGTCAAAAACTAACTTAACTTTAGATCCATTAGTGTGCTCACGTGACGAACTTTGCCACAATTTTTTTTCTGATATCACGAACACGAGCGGAAAAGTCTTCACTTATCGACAGCTCGGTGCCCTTCAGCTTAGAACACCTCTGCAGAATAGCTGCATTGTCCCGGTAATCGAGTATTTTTATAATTACTGGGCGTTCCTTGCCATTCTTTTTTCCCAATCTGTGGCATCTTTCTATGCCACTGACATTCACTCCCAGCTTTCCTTCAAATAAATCCTTTTTTTATTATTTCAGTAAGGTCAGCAGGCGTTTCCTTAGCTTCTTCCTTCAGGCCAAAAACAATCAAGTTGTTTCGTCGACTTCTATTCTCTAGCTCGTCAATTTTTTTTAACCGCAAATTCCAATTCTTTTTTCAAGTTTCGTTGCTCTTTGCTTTAAATCGTTTACGTCTCTTTTCAGTTCAATCAAAGGCTTTGTCTGCATTTCGACACAACTCATCCTTTCAGTCAAGCTAGCAACTTCTTTTTCGATTTTTTTCTTGTTTTGATAAGACACTGTTCGTCATATCAGTCATGTTTTTTTTTGTCCTGAAAGTAGCTGCTGCAATATTTCTTTATCTGAAGGGCCAGGGTTTGCTTCAACATCCCCGCAAACCAACAAATCCAAACCAAAAGTAGAAATACATGAAAAAAAGCTACCAAATGGGCGTGGCAGCAACACTAAAAAGAGGTTATCACTGCGGTAACATGACGCAGGCAAGTAAGAACTAACCTGCACGACAAAGACGAATGGTTTGGTGAGCATTTCGCCCGGAGTGCCGCTGCCTGGCCCACTGAAGTTCGACGGAGGTACGCAGCTTCTTATAGCCTTTGGAAGGTCCGAGGCCGCTAACGTCACCGATGTTGGCGCATGCGTCGGAGTCGGGACGAAGGGAAGGACGGCTTCTTCGATAAGACAACGGTGACCACGCAGTGGAAGCTCGATGCCATGATGATCCTTCCAGTCATGTGATGGGTCTGTCAAAATGGAGGCATATTCAGCAGCTTGCGTTCCAAATACGGCAGCCACAACCTGCGCGACAAAGACGAATGGTTTGGTGAGCATTTCGCCCGGAGTGCCGCTGCCTGGCCCACTGAAGTTCGACGGAGGTACGCAGCTTCTTATAGCCTTTGGAAGGTCCGAGGCCGCTAACGTCACCGATGTTGGCGCATGCGTCGGAGTCGGGACGAAGGGAAGGACGGCTTCTTCGATAAGACAACGGTGACCACGCAGTGGAAGCTCGATGCCATGATGATCCTTCCAGTCATGTGATGGGTCTGTCAAAATGGAGGCATATTCAGCAGCTTGCGTTCCAAATACGGCAGCCACAACCTGCACGACAAAGACGAATGGTTTGGTGAGCATTTCGCCCGGAGTGCCGCTGCCTGGCCCACTATATATATGGGTCATTCCATATCAAGTGTACCAGGTCAATTTTCGACCATCTCCGATCCTGCTGAAAAAAAATTGTCCAGGTATATGTGAACGTGATAAGTAGTTATTGAGGCGTTATTATTCGCAAAAAAATTTTGTGTTGCCTAGAGGGCGCTTCGAACGTTGGGCACCCAAGTGAAACTGTGTCGCGCTAAATAATTTGTATAAAATTACTGGTCTGAGCAATTACTACGTAACAATTTTTTCCATAATCTTAAGGCGCTGATCTTTCATGACAGTGATAGTTTATTCATTTCTGTCTTACCTTTCTTTATTTTTGGCCTTGGCGAAAAATTGCAATATGCTGCATGTTTAGCGTATTTTATAAAAAGCAAAGATTTTTTTCGCGAGTAATATATTCATGTTATGTGTTTCATGGGTTCCTATAATAAATGATGAAAATACTTCGGGAGCGCATAAAGCAAAAACATCGCCACAATATTGTGACAAAAGTTGGAAAAATTGGCATTTTGATTCATATTGAGGCTTCATTTTCTCAATGTAGCGGTCTAAGTAAAAATATGGCTTATATACTGTTGCACAGCATGATTTGTTGGTAAAACAGACAGAAAGTTTCAAAAGAGTAGATTTTGTTTTAAGAAAGAAAAAACATTTTCCGACTGAACAACTACAAGGTAGTAGGAAGTTTGCCTTTGCCTCGCCTTCACTGCATAGCACGTCAGCGCAACATTCCAGCGGGGGCTTTTAGGTGGCGAATAATGCAAGTCACACAACAGCTTGTCACTTTTTTTTGGTAATAATGTTGTATAGAATGTAAAAAAGGGCGACAGTGCTAATTTTATGGAACGGTATCTTCCCCCCTTGGACCATATAGGGCAGGTTAAACTCAACCGCTTCATAGTCCCAAAGGGTAGAATTATAATGGAGTCGATTGCCTGCAATACAGTATTGGGACGTTGTATTTGGCTTGTGATGATTAATGCACATGGTCTTAATAATAATTAACGTCATAATTAAGGTATAGCTTACTTAAGATGTTTTTATGATGTATCAGGTATAGGCCGATGCGTGATCGCTTATCACTGGTTTGCATGATGAAATGATATATCCTAGGCGTACGCGTTAGAGATTATTCGATATCGTGCTTATATATGACACTTAATGCGCCATCTCCAGTTGCGATTTAAAAGTTTCATCCACCTTTTTCTTCAACGTCCTAGGGTGCTGAATATGTTAAAAGCCCCTCACCATTACCGGATGGGCTTTTAATTAAAACATTTTAGCACGTTCGGACAAT
Source organism: Rhipicephalus appendiculatus (assembly GCA_030522465.1). Taxonomy (NCBI): domain Eukaryota; kingdom Metazoa; phylum Arthropoda; class Arachnida; order Ixodida; family Ixodidae; genus Rhipicephalus; species Rhipicephalus appendiculatus. Next base: position 17,068 of record JALIZH010015180.1, read on the forward strand.
TAAGAAATAGGGGAAGAAAATGTTCCAATCCCACCGGAGATGGTGACTGAAGTGTCATTTATGGGCAGGATGTCGAATCATCTCTAACGCGTACACCTAGGATATATCATTTCATCATGCAAACCAGTGATAAGCGATCACGCATCGGCCTATACCTGATACATCATAAAAACATCTTAAGTAAGCTATGCCTTAATTATGACGTTAATTATTATTAAGACCATGTGCATTAATCATCACAAGCCAAATACAACGTCCCAATACTGTATTGCAGGCAATCGACTCCATCATAATTCTACCCCTTGGGACTATGAAGCGGTTGAGTATAACCTGCCCTATATGGTCCAAGGGGGGAAGATACCGTTCCATAAAAGTAGCACTGTTGCCCTTTTTGACATTCTATACAACATTATTACCAAAAAAAGTGACAAGTTGTTGTGTGACTTGCATTATTCGCCACCTAAAAGCCCCCTCTGGAATGTTGCGCTGACGTGCTATGCAGTGAAGGCGAGGCAAAGGCAAACTTCCTACTTCCTTGTAGTTGCTCAGTCGGAAAATTTTTTTCTTTCTTAAAACAAAATCTACTCTTTTGAAACTTTCTGTATGTTTTACCAACAAATCATGCTGTGCAACAGTATATAAGCCATATTTTTACTTGGACCGCTACATTGAGAAAATGAAGCCTCAATATGAGTCAAAATGCCATTTTTTCTAACTTTGTCACAATATTGTGGCGATGTTTTTGCTTTATACGCTCCCGAAATATTTTCATCATTTATCATAGGAACCCATAAAACACATAATGTGAATATATTACTCGCGAAAAAATCTTTGCTTTTTATAAAATGCGCTAAACATGCAGCATATTGCAATTTTTCGCCAAGGCCAAAAATAAAGAAAGTTAAGACAAAAATGAATAAACTATCATTGTCATGAAAGGTCAGCGTCTTAAGATTATGGAAAAAATTGTTTCGTAGTAATTGCTCAGAGCAGTGATATTATATAAATTATTTAGCGCGACACAGTTTCACTTGCGTGCCCAAAGTTCAAAGCGCCCTCTAGGCAACACAAAATTTTTTTTGCGAAAAATAACGCCTGAATAACTACTTCTCACATTCACATACACCTGCATAATTTTTTTTCAGTAGGATCGGAGATGGTCGAAAATTGACCTGGTACACTTGATATGGAATGACCCATATATATTTATTTATCTATTTATTTTGTGAGAGAGAGATGCGTAATTTCTTCTCCAGCATTTTAAATGTTGTCTTAGTTTGATAATGGCGCTGCTCAAGCACAAAATCAGTTAAAAACTGTGATCTAATGAAATGCACAGTTTTTGTTTTCCTTTACACTTCTCATCGTTCACAGCACTTGTCCGGTGAAACGTGTCCGCTTGCCATTGCGGAGGAAACAATTAAAAGTCTTTTACATAGGGCTGCCCAAGTGAACTAATGAAAGTCTATGCAGCTCTGGAAGCGCAGTACATTCTTTGAGACCCATTTGGAAAAGTGAACGTTGTTTAAGAGGCATTCTAGTACTACCAAAACTTTATATTTCGCGCTTAATTCTACTGACATGACGTTGCTGCATCACACGTTTCGTGAGAAGAAGGCCCTCATAATTTTCCTCTCCAGCTGTTCACCTTGAACAATAGTTACACCACGATCTATCACGCACCGCAATCGTCATGTATTTTTGCATGATTACGGGAAATAAATCTTACTACGACTTTGGAAAAGCTTCATGTGGGAAGGTTTGTATATTTACGTTACAATCCCTATATCATTTAAGTTGAGTCATGTGAAGAAGCCATTTAGAAAACACAAATTTATTACTGATGATATAAATTGTAATAGCAAATAATGCGCTAAATTTAAACCTCGCTATATTTTGCTCTGCATTTGCATGCTCCTGTTTTTCCGCTCGTGTTTGCAGATCCATCTACATAATTGATCGAACAGAATTCACTACAAATGTCACATTTATCTTAGTTTAGAGGAGCTAATTGATCAAAATCTGTTGAAAACGGTGATCGAATCAATTTTTCATGCTGTGTGCGCATGTATTTTTACCCGCTATACTCCGCACTGTTAGAATAAGCTCACCCGCGAAATCAGCCAGCTATACTATTGAAGAAAACAATAACGAAGAACGTGTTACGTCTAGCAGACTTACATACATATAGGAGCTTTGTCATAGACACAGCGATCAAGTTTAGCTTCAGGTAGGGCTATTTTAACGCAATACTACGTAAGTTTGTCTACCCACCAGACAGTTTTATCCACCTTTCCACCTGACGTCCCACTAAAAATATACTGCTACGCTTTCTCAGAAAGTGCAACTGATAGCATTTATTTGCATGAAAACTAAGCAAGCTTTCACGCTTTCGTCATTACAAGCGAGATGGCGCGAAGATGGCACGGAGGGCGTGCTCTAAAGGTCGTCGCCCGTCTCGTTGCGAAGCGCGCGCTCCTCCACAGGGCGTGGTCGCTCGTGCGCGCGCGCTCATACCGTGGTTGGGCGCTTTGTACGTCTTGTGCTTCCACCGCAAGTTTGCTTTCAAGTTACAGTGGTTAAAGAGTGAACGAAGGTCATTTCACTCGCCGCAGCGGCCGCGTTTACGAAAGGAGCGCGCTGCTCACACACGAAGTAACAATCGTGACCGTTGTTCGCGCTCGTTCTGTGTATACTTGTGCTTCCATATTTTATAGCGCGAGAAGACACCACAGAAAGGAAGGCACACAAGACACACGGAGCGCTGTGGCACACAAGACGCACGGAGCGTTGTGTGCCTTCCTTTCTGTGGTGTCTTCTCGCGCTGTAAAATATGGAAGCTAAAAACCAACTCGCCCAACATATCGCCTTGTGTATACTTGTGCGTTCGTTTCGTGCGTCTTTCGTTGAGTTTGAGCAGCGCGAGTTAATTGTCGAGCTGTGACAGCTCTTCCGTGCTAGTCCTTTGTATGCTAATTTCGTACGTCCTTTCTGCTTCAGGTTGCGCGCTGCAAGTTTCGAGCTACTTGCCGTTCTTCGCGTGACATTACAATTTGTTGCTGTAGCATTCATTCCTTCGCCCTTGGACGCAACAATGCACAATAAACACTCAACTACCTCTGTGAAGACACGTTTCACTTTCGTGTTATACCGATTCCTATGACAGAGGGATCAGCCTTGTTTTTTAGCATTACGTGTAATACACTGTTCTCTGCATTCCACTTTTTCTTTCTTATTCTTTTTTTTTTTGCCTGGTGAGCCTCGCCTCAATGTAAGCAACGACAGCTGTTGTTTTTATCTGGAGCCGATTCAATGGATACAAGGTTGCGAGACTTTGTTTTAGAGCGCAGCTATTAGGCGCTTGTTCCTGCGTTGAGCGGCGTCGCCATTGCCGTCGCCGTCGGTGGCGTAACCGTTAAACATGAAAAAATAAAATGAGAAAAAAAAATACCCAGGACCGAATGGGATTTGAAGCTGGGTCGTCTTCGTGGCCGTTGAGTATTCTACCCTGAGTTAAGCTGGTGCAAAAAGACCCTATACAGGCGTCATGTTGGTAAGGAATCGTGTTAACCTACAAAATAGACTGGCAAGAGAGTAAAATAACAGCCAGTCATCACACAATGCTAACTGCGCGATTGCATAATTAATGCTTCCTGCAACAACAATCCCTGCACCAAGAGACACGGGGTACAGTACACCTAATGCAAAAAAAAAAAAGTCGTCTTTGAAGTTCCCCTAACATGCAACAAGATATATATAGGTCAAACGGGGCGCTGCTACAATCAGAAGGCGCGAGAGCACAACTGGACAGTAAACAGCAACGCGGGCGGGCATATGGCAGGACACTAAGCGCTGCAACTGCCGTCCAATTTTTAATCAGACAAAATTCTTGGCACGATCCGGCGACCGATTTGAGAGGGAGATCCTCGCAGAATTTTACATTGCGCGCGCCGGAGACACTTCAACTAGTTGCGCATCAGTAGCACTTGAAAAAAAAAAGAAAAAAACGCCAGGCCTGCGCAGAATGCGCAGCACAGTCACAGCGGAATCTGTAAGAGCGGCCTTTCTTAAGCCTTTTTTTAAACTCTTGAGGCAACTACTACAAGCACACTTGCATGGTACCCACTACGCCATAAGTCATCATAATTTTTGTGTAGTGGGGAAGCGTCCACTATGCCATTATTCGTCATTGTTCCGGAAAAGCGTAGTACCCCCTACGCACTTGTAAGGCATTATGTACACTTTGTTGATGCTGTGGCAGACGACGAATAAGAATTATGCCTGAGGCTTTTGTAATGGAGCAGTGAACGACGCACTCGTTATGCAAGTCGCATTGTGTGATGCCTGGTTCTTACTTTACTGTTCTAAAACGCTTGATTACGCATGTTATTTCAATTCCTTACCCGACTTGAAGCCTGTATCGGGTCAGTTGGCAACGGAGTTTCAAGCACCGGCGTAGCACAGTGGTGGAAGCACGCAGAGGGCCGGGGTTCGATTCCTATTCTGTCATCGGTACTTTTTATTTAGTTAGTTTAAGCAAGTAAACAAGTAAGCAGCAGCTCTGCGCAAAAAGCCACAAACACAGCTTCGTAGTATGCGCGGGACATGTTGTGTATTCGATCCCGCGGTCCATGCGGAAAAAGATACGTACATCAAAAGGGAAGGTGTTTAAATGTAAGGTTGAAGGGACACGAGTATAATGTGCAAAAAGCTATTAGCTTTTGCAGGGATTGTCGCTGCACACCGAGGTTTCGCGATACAAAGGCCATTGCCAGACACAAAGAAAAATGAACAAGAGAAATAATTCAAGCAGCTGAAATAGTCCGCCTTAAAGATAAATGTGTTAGTATTGCATTTCTAACCCTCTCTCAAAATAAAATTGACTTGTTATCATTCAGATGAGTCAGGTGTGTTTGTAATACAGAGTGGTGACGCGCTGATGTTGACGTCAGAGGGATAATAGCACATTGGTGGTAGTCCCGTGTGTATTGACTGCTGTGGTATAAATGTGTCCATATTAGAAAATAAAGATCAGTTGTAAGTGACTGCCTGTCGTCGTCCGTCTTTCATTGTGTTCGTCTAAATTTCAGCGCTGTGTTACCTTCTAGGTTTAGATTGCGCGACATACTCAGGTGGCAACTAAGATGACTTTGTTCCCTAATGAGAAGCTTTCTAAGCGCGCCGTATTCCTGCGCCGTCTCTGAAAGTTCAGTCCACGTTCAAAATAGTGGCTGTGTCGCGAGGCATGCTGTGTGACCGTTTCGCCATCAGCTGGCTTTCCTGTCCGAAACCCATCTTGGAAGCCTTCCACGGTCAATCGACACCGCTTTAGCACAGCTGCTTTCTTCTTGGCCTAATCAGGGGCGTTGGTTGGCGTCAGCCTACCTTACACATTGACCGCTTCGTCATTCAAACAAATGCTTAAATCAGTACACTATGGTTGACCATTGAAGCTCCGGCTAATTCTTGATTTTAGCAATCATCTCAAATCTGTCCAGGTACACATCAAGGTCATCCTTCTTCTCATCAAACGCCACGAGCAGCTTGCTTGGGTTCAAAGGGAAGCTATTACCTCCTTTAGCGCTGCCCTCGACTCTAGCCTGGACGGGAGCTTTAATTCGCTGTTGCAAATGGAGTCGTTCGAGTTCTATCTCGTCTTGCCGTTGCTTTTCTCTCGCAGCCAATTCAGCTTGCATGTGTCTCTCATGCGCCTCTCTTTCTTCCTTGGCACTTTCAGCAGCTAGCCTGTCTCTTTCAAGCTCTGCTTTATTTATTTATTTATTTATTTATTTATTTATTTATTTATTTGTTAGTGCAACCTACATCGCCCAAGTGGGCATTATTGTAGGGGGGGTGAGTAAGAAAAAAGTCACAGTTTCACCAGAAGGGCGAAGCAATGAATGCGATAGCAACAAGTTGTAATGTTATACGAAGTGAGGCTGGCAGCTAGGTAAATCTTTTGGATACGAACTCACGAAACTCTATAAAACGCTGGTTTAAGAGAATACGGCCGCTCCAGTACACTCTTCACACCACATTCTCTTCGCGTTGAGAGCGCAGCACGTAGAAGGGTATACCTGCCGCCCGCTGTCGGCTGCCGAGATAGGGAGATAACGCGCGCGCCAGCGATGACCGCGCTCGTAAAATCGAAGGTCGTTCGAGGGAACCCCCCCCCCCCCCCGCCCCCCACGCTCGCGAATGACGGGCGGGGCCGGTCGGTCCAACAGTTGGGGGGGGGGGTCTTATCGCATGAGCCTCGGGGCGACGAAGATGGGCCGGCTCGTTTGATCTCTGCTTCAGCCGCGTTCATCGCTCCCGCTCGCGTGCTATTACCCGCTGGTAGAACGTACGATGAGCAGGGGGCTCTTATCAATTTGGACTTCATACGCGACGTGACGGCGGCGGCGACGGCAAAAACCCGTCGAGACTGTCCATATAATTGCTATCGCAATAAAAACAGTTTTACAGTCGAAAATGGCACACATTTGCGCAGCAGTGCCTGCGCATTCACGAAAAGCACACATCTTGTAGTGACGAACAAAAAAGCATTGGCTGCAAGATCAACAACACACGCATACAACTTATTCCATTCACGAGCAGTAAAGGAAAAAAAGAATTTGCAAAGACACCGGTACGACAGCTGACCACGCGGATTTTTTTTTAGTGATCATTTCTATGTGACACGCAGTGTGGGCTCATCATGGACAAACTCTAGTTAATGCGAATTTCATCAGAAAAGATCGAATGGAAAAACTTTAATCGCAAGAATTTTCTGCGCTTCTCTCTCTTCCTTCTTCCACTCGGCTACCTCTTTCTCTCTAGCTCTGGCGCTCTCTCTTCATTAGCCCTCTAATCCTCTCTCAACTGCCAACCTCTCTATTTCTAGGTCTACTTTTAATTGGTGTTTGCTTTCTTCCATGTTCCCCTCTTTTGCCAGCCTCTCTTTTTCCAGCTCCGCTTTCAACTGTTGTTCCTACATCTCTCTTTCTTCTTTAGCCCTTTATCTTTCTTCTTTTTCTTTTGGCATACCAACTTTCATAGTTCTGCTCCAGAAAGACCCATCTCACCAAAGGCCTTCCGCTCCGCAAAGATTATCCACAATGTGCAAATTGACAGAGGCTCGCTCCAATAGGCCTCCCGTCTGCGACGTGAACCATAAGTAATTTGGTTCAGTGCCTGAAGAGCGGAGTGTACAACGTTCCACTTCCTTGTGGAAATGTATGCATAGAGAAAACTGGGCGGTGCCTTAACGAGCACCTAAGAGAACGCAGTAATAATTACAGTAGGGTATGCATTTGGGCTGGTTGGTTCATGATTTGCAGTAAAAAAACAGCGCTAAAAGGCGGCACGAAGAAAGGACACAAACCACGGCGCTGTGGTTTGTGTCCTTCTTCGTCCCGTCTTTTAGCGCTGTTTTCTACGCAGTAATATTGCCAAGAACAGTTCCAAGGGTAATCTCGGAACTCACTGTCAAGGTGCTCGTGCACCCCAAAATTTGATCAGTGCGCCGTCATATCCCGCAACCATGATCAATCGGCCAGAGTTATAAGCCAAATCGGTTTGGGTACGCGCAGACACATGTGTAAGTACAGCGTCATTGACGTTATTGACGTTGTCTAAAAAAGAGATACAGTTTTTGAGTGCTGTCACCGCCTGTAAAGTGAAGGAAACCAGAGGGATGCACACATACACACTTCAACTATTTGTGAACAAACATGATAATGAATACTGGTGAGGATCAGGTAACATCAGACGTGTTGAAAGACGGTGGAGAGATTGTGTTAGAAAAACTGGCCACCCTGTATACGAAGTGTCTCTTGACGGGGAGGATACCAGAATCTCGGAAAGAATGCCAACATCATCTTAATCCATAAGAAAGAGGACGTCAAGGACTTGAAAAATTACAGGCCGATCAGCTTACTGTCCGTTGTCTACAAACTATTTACAAAAATAATTGCTAATAGAATCGATACGACATCACAGTTCAATCAACCGAAGGACCAGGCCGGATTTCGTACAGGCTTCTCAACAAAATGCCATATTCATACTATCAATGAGGTGGTAGAGAAATGCGCGGAATACAACCAACCCCTATACATAGCCTTCATAGATTACGAGAAGGCATTTGATTCGGTGGAGATATCAGCAGTCATGCTGGCACTGCGGAATGAGGGAATCGACGTAGCCTATATAAACATACTGGAAGAAATCTACAGCGTGCCCACAGCCACCATAGTCCTCCATAAAGAAAGCGACAGAATCCCAATAAAGAAGGGCGTAACGCAGGGAGACACGATCTCTCCTATGCTACTAGCCGCGTGTTTACAGGAGGTTTTCAGGGCCCTAGATAGAGTTAGGGATAAGAGTTAATGGAAAGTATCTTAGTAACCTACGATTCGCTGATGACATTGCATTGATGAGTAACTCAGGGGACGAATTACCGCTCATGATTACTGAACTGGATACGCAAAGCAGAAGAGTAGGTCTGAAAATTAATATGCCCAAAACTAAAGTACTGTGGAACAGGCTCGGCAGAGAACAGCGCTTCGCGATAGGTGACGAGACACTGGAAGTTGTAAAGGAGTACGTCTACTTAGGACAGGTAGTAACCGCGGACCCGAACCATGAGAGTGAAATAACTAGAAGAATAAGGATGGGATGGAGCACAATCGGCAAGCATTCTCAGACCATGAATGGTAGTCTACCACTATCCCTCAAGAGGAAGGTATATAACAGCTACATCTTACCGGTACTTACCTACGGAGCAGAAACCTGGAGACTTACAAAAAGTACAGGGTTCAACCTAAATTGAGGACGACGGAGCGAGCGATGGAAAGGAAAATGATAGGTGTAACCTTAAGAGGCAGGAAGAGAGCAGAGTGGGTCAGGGAACAAACGGAGGTTAAGGATATCATAGTTGAAATCAAGAAGAAGAAATGGACATGGGCCGGGCACGTAGCACGTCGGAAGGATAACCGCTGGACATTAAGGGTAACTGACTGAATTCCAAGAGAAGGCAAACGCGACAGGGGGGAGACAGAAAATTAGGTGGGCAGATGATGTTAAGAAGTTTGCAGGTATAACGCGGCAGCAGAAAGCACAGGACCGGGTTCGGCACATGGGAGAGACCTTTGCCCTGCAGTGGGCGTAGTCAGGCTGATGATGATGATGATAATGAATACACCCAAAAAGGGTTGTCCTCTATTTTACACCTCTAATGGTTGATTGAACATCGCTAATTAAAAGTCTAAATCCCAACCTATTTTCGCTGCTCGTGAACAATTATGAAATCCGAATTTAGTTTGTGGCAGTCGGCGTCCGAGGTTGCATTGGACCACTCGTTGGAGCCCTCGGGACGTGGCCGGGGGACGACTTGAAACCGGAGACCGGAGCGTCGCCGTTCCGCCCAGACAGAGTCATTGTGCATCTTTCTTTCGCCTGATCCCAAGGTTCGACTGCCTCTAGCTCAGCGTCTTAGAAATCTTGCTTCTTTCTGCCGAGATTCATTCGTGGTCGAGTGGAGAGGAGCCTTCATGCTGCGCCTATGCGCACTGAACTTTTTCCGGCGCCGGTACCGTGGTGCCCGCGCAAGGGGCAATTTCGTGTGTTGTGCTCGACAATTCGGGAGGCCCGTTCACGGGAATGGCTTCTCATGCGCGCTGCCAGGCGACGTCTTTTCTTATCGCAGATTAACTTCGCATTTAATTATTAAACGAAGTTCATTTCAATATGCACAGTCATGACAAGTGTTCAGTAACTTGTAATGCGCAGGCCCTGTGTCACGTGCTGCTGTGTATATATGTGACGTTCCCATTTTTTTCTAATAAACAAGTCGAAAGTTGCGCTGTGTGTGTCGAGTGTCTTCTCTGTCCGCGTCTTCAAAGCACATCCCCATCGTCGACAAAATATATTCTCTTTTAAGGAAGTACAAGCATCACATAAACAAGCACATTTTGCTGGTTCAATCACAAGACAAGTCAGATGTGTCACAGCAATAGGAAACAATCAATTGCGCTCGAATACAAGCACTCGAGAATATTCGAGAACTATGAAAGTCATTTCATGTTCACCGGCTTATGAGCCCTTCCAAGTAGACTGTAGCGCTTGCCTCTTCCAGTCGGTGATCACGTCTCCTTGGCGACAATGTCTCCAAAACTTTTCACTGCTCCCACGGCGTCAACTCTCAGCACTTCATATACTACATGATAGAGCAACACTTCTTCGCTAGCCGACCAAGCCACACTATCACTTGCGCAACATGGCTTACCGATCCTTTGTCGCCGCGCGCTTAAATCGGGTTGCGAATATTCCACATGACTCATCTGTGAGTAGCATAGCGATATCTAAGGAAAGAGAGCGCTCCTTCTCGCCGGTTCGACTCGCGGCAGTGGCGTCGCTAGGCGTGGCATCGGGCCTCCTTTCGCGATCGTTCCAGACCATGTTCGAGACTTTGCCCGACTGTTTGATCCAACATGGTAAGGTTGTCTGTCGGCTGAGTGGTTTTTAGGGGGTGAGGGGGGACGCGTTTTCGGCTGCTTTCGATACTTGTTTTTTTTTTTTCGATGCTCGAGCTCTGTCGAGGCTAACCGTTGGCGCCGTGTTTTCCTGCTGTCGTTAGAAGGCGGCGGTGGCGTGCTGTGACGCGCTTTTAAGGCGGTTTAAGCATCGATTTGTGACAAAAAATTACTCCCTTGTTTTTGGAAAGCGGTAATTACCGCGCCTGAGGTAGACCTAGTGTCGTATAACTTGGGTTGAACCCGTATCCTTTGCTTACAGAATGCGACAAAAAATTCCGACCGATGTAGCATATATTTCGAAGAATGAATGCCTATCAACTCGCTCAATCTTCTGTGCTAGCATCGTTTAGAGAAAAAACTTCTCATCGTGAACCGAAAATCTATGTCGCCAGGCAAACTTCGATTAACTCTTACTTGTTCAGTTTGCTTTGTACCGCGATGAAGACGGCGCTTCGCCATGTCATTGTATTGCTTTTTTTTGTTTTTTGCTTTATTCGGAAATGCCCCTTTATTTCAGTTAACCTCACAACTAGGCGTCCGACAACATTCAAGGGCTTCCTGATCAAAGCCATTGTGGACGGGGAAGTAAAAGGCGCCTTCCTGAGAGCGAGAGACACACTCCCGATGCGAGATTGCCCAGGATTCGCAACACACGTGGATGCTCGACCGAAGACACACGTCGCCTTTCGATGGTTGCCGCCACAAGGCAAGGGGGGCTGTCACGTTTGTGTGAGTACGGTCACTGATATAATTGGCCCTTGGTAGCAAACCCGCAAATATGCGAAAGCGGACCGAATACGATTTTAGATCTCGAACTGCCTAGCGAAGAGGTGTGAAAGAAAATTTGGTTTAATATTCAACGGCATGAACGGTAAACACTAAGAATGGCCTGTTTCATCGCAAGCCTCACAAAAGCGCCTAGATTGTGCATACATATTCTAGCGAACTTACGCAAGATAGGAGGCCCAACTGTGCATTCTCTAGGCCTTCATTCGCACTCAATTGGAAAAGCAAGTGTTTCATGAAGAGTGAAAAAATCCGCAAACAGGGGTTGTGTGCTCGAGCCGACGTTTTGACACGTGGACTTGTCTTCTTCAAGGCTATAACCAAATACTGAAATGCGCTCTAAAACATAAATAATATCCTCTGTAAGGATTATTCAATAATGGCAAGCAACGAGCGCCTTAGAAAAGCGCTTCCCGAAGGTCGTGTGTCGCCGCAAGAGGAATTTTAGTGACATGTTAGTGCATGCAAAAGTAAACCTGCATTCTACTGCCCACATAACACCTTGCTCTCGTCCAAGATGCAAGAATTGCAAACACCTTAAAAATGACGTTACCATTAGAAACACAGCAAGTGCGTCATCATATACAATCCAGTTTTACCTGCACCAGTTCAAACGTTATGTACATGATCGAATGTTCATATTGTGACAAACGGTACATTGGCGAAATGGGCCAGCCTGTTAATGTTAAATAAAACTGTCTTAGAAGAACAGAGCGTTGGGCGAGTTGGTATTGCATTGTGAATGGCATTTCGCGCAAAAAAGACACACGAACACGAAGGGAAGAAAACCACGAGACAGGCGCAGTCTCTTGGTTAAAAAAAAACTGTCATCGCGAAGACACGTCAGAGAAATTACCGAAAGCAGTGGCACAACATTTTAATGTAGCAGGTCACAACTTCGACGATCTCTACATTTACGTACTTAAAGGAGCACTGACATCAAATTTACTCATGTCACGATTTTTGCATCCACGAGTACTTATCGACACCCTAGTAGCGATTCGCGACATGAAACGCCACTGAAAGACGAACTACCCGTTAAATTTCTGGTCAACGCGAAAAGAGGAAGTCATTTTTACAAAATTACGCTGTCGAGTTCCAAAATTAAACTTCTATATGCATAAAGCTGGTCTGGCTCCTTCCCCTCTTTGCTCGTTTTGTGGCAAGGAGGAAACAGTAGAGCATTATTTTTTATCATGCAACCGCTACAACTTACTGAGGAAAAACATTCTCAAAGTCGCTTTTAATCGAATTAGATTGGATTTCATCATCTCTAATATTCTTTCCTTGGGAGCCTCCTCATTAGGTCATTGTCACCGGGATCTTTGTTCCGCTGTAGAGAAATTTTTAATTCAATCAGGGCGGTTTTGACATCAAATCACTAAATTAGCGTCATTCATTTATTCTAACCGTTCTATAATTCTATAGTAATATGATTCATATCTGATCACTTTTGTCTACAAAATTTCGTTTCTTGGCCAATCCCCCAGAGTGGGTGTGAGCCATACATACAGGAAATCATCATCATCATCATCATCACCATCATTTATTCATTTATATCACCGGTATCTAGCGCGATTTCAAAATGGCCGGCAAGCACGCCATTTTTAGCGCTGGCAGCCCTTCCTCGCGGTCACCTCCAGATCGCGCCCCAGCTGACCACTTCTCCACAGAAAGGAGTGATGTGAGGCTCAGCTGCTCCGCTAACATTTCGTCTGCTAGGCGCACACGTTCAGTCATGCCTTAACACCAGCATTGCCATCGTCGCCGTAAAAAGTGTCGACTAGTGTTGAATACGACAGACTGGAGCTTGGAATCGCCGCGATTCGTGACGTCACGAATCATTTTTGCTTCCATCGACCCTTTGCAGAACAGTGGTTCCAAAATGGACGCCGTTCCAAGCAGCAACGAGGAGGTACCCGGGGACGCATGCTTCGGCCATGCTCGCTAGTGTGTCTCAGTTAGCTATATTGGAGGAAAGAAGTGTAAATTTAAGGGCTCGTTTCTTTGTGAAACACAATATTCTCATTAATATTAGTTCTCATTAATATTAGCTATATTGGGTAGTTTTGGCGTGCACAGCATTCCGGTATACGCAAAGGGGTCTATGGAATATCGGTATAGGGAATTAACACCTGCGGAGAAATAGAATACGTTAGGTTTATACAATAACAATTATGTGCTTTCCAGGTTCTTCTTTGCGCCTCCAGATGGCTCCACCTATCCGGCCTCTCACCGTTACGACGGCAGTAACCCGGTATTACGCTAGTGCAAAGAAGTCTACGGACGAACCAAAATTCACTATTAACGATACCTGCGTGTTACTTGTTAGCGATGATACTTATCTATACGCTACTCCACTTTAATAGCTTGTGGTCGTGTTGGCGTGTACCATACGTGTTATCAAACGACATGCTATTTTTCCGCGCTTCCAACAAGACGACTGCAGCTCACAACGGTTCCCCGACATGCTGACTGACGAGCACACGTCGAATGATGCTCTTTTATTTCGCCTTTCTTTTATTGGTGGTTTCCGTCTTGTAATTTCATGAAATCATTCAAAGCGGTGCGACGAAGATCAGACATGAAGAGTGAGAGCATTTGCAGACGTCGGCGCCAGCCGGCGCCACGATAAGTACACTCGGATCGTAGACGGCATCGCTACTAGCGCATCTTCACTCAGGATGGTATATGTGGAATGTATCACACCGAACACGTAGCGATAGTGTCCATGTCGCAGGCCAGTCAATTTCCCGTTGAGCTTTGGTACGCTGTTTGCCGTCAAAATAAAATAACTTCCACGCGAAGTGAAGGACACCATTCAAATTTGAACAAGAAGACCTATGCATGCCGAGCAATTTGAATGAAGGGCACATCTCGATTTTGAAATTTAATGTCAGTGTCCCTTTAAGTCAAACTTCTGGTCCGCAAGAGAAGGAAACTATGCAAGGGTCATACCTAAAGAAAGGGAAAAGAGACAACCACCCATTTGTAGCACGAAGCCACAAGGAAATCCGTGCGGATTACTCAGAAAGAAAAGCTTCTTAGTTGCCGCAAAATTCGTGCTCGTCCGGGGTTTGAACCCAGTTACCAACGCCTTTCCGGGGCGGTCGCTCTGCAAATTGAGCTAACCAGGAAGCTGGCAATTGGTAGCGCGAGGGCGAATTGATCGACATTTCGAAGCGCATGGACACAAGTAATGCAAATTAGTTCTGCGGAATTCCGCAAGGTGGCGGAAGGGTTAAGAAGATGATTATCCCTATGATTACAGATAAGGCATTAGGCCAACACAAAAAGAAAGCGTTCTTTCCCTATTTTTTTCGAGCCTGGTGGCAGACATGTCACCGCGCCGTTATAAAGGGGACGCTCACAGCATCCATCCATCCATCCATCCGGAAAATAGACAACCACCCTTATCTAGCACGAAGCCAAAAGGAAATCCGTGTGGATTTCTCAGAAAGAGAAGCTTCTTAGTTGCCGAAAAATTCGTGCTGGTCTGGGGCTCCAACCCGGGGACCAATGCCTTTCCGAGACGGTCGCTCTACTAATTGAGCTAACCAGGAAGCTGGCAATTGGCAGCGTGAGGGCGAATTCGTTGACAACTCGAAGCGAATGGACATAAGTAATGCAAATTAGTTCTGCGGAATCACGCAAGGTGGCGGAAAGGGATAAGAAAGGAAAATAGACAACCACCAGTTTGTAGCATGAAGCCAGAATGAATTCTTCCTTGTGTAGCACGCGATCTTATTAGCCTACGTGCTGCGCGATAACATCACAATATTAATGAGACCACGTGGTACGTGACGCCAACAGGTAAAAAGAGTTTTCCACACTCGCCGTAATGGCAAACGGCGACGCTGACTGACGCTCCCACGTTTCAGTGCACATATATACCCTTATAAAGTGGAGGTTGGGGGGGGGGGGGGGATGACCGCCACCGTAACTCAGTGGTAGAGCATCGGACGCGTTATTCGAAGGTCGCAGGTACGGTCCCTGCCGGCGGCAAGTTATCTTTTCGTCCACTTTTCTTTCGTCACACTTTACATTACAGTTACTTCTAATAACATCCCCTATACTTCCTTGCCATCATTGTAAGTTCTTACTTGCATCTCTCTCTCTCTATTGTAAGTTCTTATTAGTACCTGTATAGTTACATGTGATGACTTTTTAACTGTGTGGCATATGGGGAAGCTTTTTGGAATGGGTAATTAAACACAGAGTGGTCGATTTCATCAACAACACCCTCCGAAATGAAAACATCACTGAACAAAGTTGCAGTAATTATGACCGCGTGCTTCTACCACCAAAATCACTGAGCGAATTTTGAAGCAATAAAGGAATGCTTAAATGGCATATATCTGAGGAAAAGTATTCCCGCACATAAACAAGTTTTTTTTTCAAATTGACCTGTCTAATGGCCGCATATATTACGACTGCGTACGGAAAAGTGTTCCAGGTAAGCCTAGCTTGCTGCGGAGTTCAATAACCAGAAACGTACGCACAGTTGCAAATGGCAAGAAGAAAACTAATATAGAATGCGAAGTTTGGCAAGAGTAATGCAGGAACAGTTTTCTAATGTAACCACAAACCGCTGAATGTAAGCAACAGCTGCTTTTCAAAGCTTCAGTCGGAAAATACGTTCGCATCAACGCTAAATGGGAGCTCGATGTACGAACCATATGCTAGTTCTGCATTCACTTTCTGGAAGAGCTGGTGACGGTGCGGAAAGTTTACCTTAGAAGTCGCTCACGGCGATACCATGCGGCAGAAGAGGTACTGAGACAGTCGCTCATCTTCAGTTGGCGATTATGCTCAGAAGGCGATTGCGAAGAAATCGTCCTCCGTTGTGTTGGAGCGCACAACGAATCTTGATGTCCAGAAGCCAAGCACATCCCGACAGCTCGTTTTTGACGGTTACAAGGACCGCATTACGCTTCGCTTCATCAACAATCAACGACAACTTGAACGTCGGCAGCAAGGTAGCCGAAACTATAGCAAATACACTTCAGAGACATTTGGCCATTTGCTCCCCATTGAGATTTTCCCCCGCGCAAAAAAGGTCCCCACACGGTGTCGCTTTGTCAACGCTCCGGCGGGCCGACAGCAGCCTGCCGCCGCGGCAAAATAACGTCGGGGCAAGGTCTGAGAAAAGAACTCCCACAAGACGAATGAATTTTGTGTAAGACTGGGAGTATATAATTGGAATAAAAAGTAACATGACACCTCAGGATTACCGAAAAATGGTAACGAAACTACGTTATCCAATTACAGTTCCGAAATTGTAAGGAGTGCGTTACTTAGTTACTGAAAAAACTAACGCGCCTTACCGCCAACCCTGCTTCTCAGGAGCCTTGACTACCGATCGACTGCGTTTCCTGACCATGCTGAAAAAGTGTTGGAGGGCCCCTTCCTTCAAGGTGACGGCCACAAGAATGCCAAGAGATAGATAGATAGATAGATAGATAGATAGATAGATAGATAGATAGATAGATAGATAGATAGATAGATAGATAGATAGAAATTATCAAAGTGCTTTTGGTTCCCTTAGAAATGCATCACACAGAAAAGAATTAACACAGACTTAATACGTTTTTCAAAGCACCTAGTTTTCCAGACTGGCAAAGTGACTCTAAATGCTTTATTGCCACAGCGAAGACTTACAACAATTTTGTATTAAAAAATTGGCCGCGTATCTGCGTGCTTCGCTGCAAATGTCGTCGAAAGACGATAGTCTTGTGCCGGCCGTACTCCTATGTTTTGCCTTGCCTCAGACAGCGCCTACTCTACGTTGAATTGGCCGCATCTGGCTGGCATTGATAAAATAGAGGCGGCGCTGCGCGAGATATGGACGCCATCGAAAAACATGAGCTTCTGCTTAACCAAGGGCCACTGCCAGCGGCTGGACTTTATTGTCGGCAAAGCGCTTTTTTCGTGCAAAGCATCGCAGTTCATGCACAGCTTCGCATTTTCAGCACAGCCTAAAAGACACTAGGGTCTTTAGAATTACGTATCTGTGTATTTTCCAATAAAAGAACACACGACCTGATACTTACATATTAATGTTGTGCCTCAGGTATGCGTAGTATTTGCTTTTTTGATCGAATATGTTCACAAGTATGAACAAAAACACCAGTTCAAGATGGCTGGGCGTTCAGAAATTAGTTTAACTTTGGCCGAGTAGCTGATTCGGGTCACGGACAGACAGACAGACAGACAGCCAGACCAAAATTTTTGCGTTTAAAAATAATATATTTTTTAAAGACTGTCGTCTTTAAAAAATATATTATTGCAGTAATGAACGCCTCCAACAAGGAAGTTTAAAGGTGCCCACTGGACCAAGCTGCCGTCAACGTTCATTGGGCTTTCTTGCTCATTATCACCCTCATAAAACTTTATGTCATGACAGTTTTAACACGCTCCTTTTATTCCTACCATGCAGCTTAATTGAACAAGCCATAGCTTCTTGCAGGCGTGGCAAAACATACATGTGATTCGCCAAGAAAAAAACCGGCAGATCCCACGCACTGTGGGAATCGATGTAATGCGAAGCAGCCAGGAAGGAGCAAATCCTGCTTTACATAATTTGCATGTCATGTTTGACATGTTAGGACCTGTCATTTATGTTCGTCA